>CM052335.1:28990864-29075785 GCA_028455595.1 Lasioglossum vierecki
AATTCTCCACAAATAGAGAAAATCAAATTCGGTTTACCTTCGAACTCCTGGCCTTGAGTCGGAGAAACCGTTAGAAGGAATGAAAGGAGCAGAGATGGGAGCACTACCGGCAAAAATGGCAACGCGAACATCATCCTCGCGTACTATAATGCGAAGTCTTCAATTCTTTGTCGCGAAGCTTTTGTATCTCGTACCTAAGATAAGATATTGTTCGCTTTTTTCGCGCATGTGCGACGATTTTAGCGTCAGTGAAGTACAAACTTGAGTCTGATTTCACTGCTAGGGGAGTGAAGTTTTGCAGTCATATTTTTCTCCTTGAATTAATTTGGAAATTATCTTGCTTAATTATTGCCGCAACGAGCGTAATTCGTTTTCCATAGTAGTGTCAACGAACTCTTGGCAACTTTATACTTTCGAGAGATAAAGCCGATAAAATTGGTGTTAATGCGAAAGCGTCGCATAATGATCGCATTCTCGAACGTTTAATTTATTACTTTGTTTTTAATCATTTTCGTTTTGGTCGATTTAAAATGCCCCAAGTCGCATTCGCGCTGAAAAAGATTCGAGCAAGAGGTGATCAATCGACTACGTTATAACTGCTCCGAATTTAATGATAAATTGTGCTAAACTTCTGAAGACAGAGTAGTTATACCGTAATCGAATTCGGGCACTTTAATACAGAAGATCCCTGGGAACCTTGTTGGGCTTTGACGGTTTAAAAAGTTGTCGGTTGTCAGTAGGTTAAATCGGACCAAGTTAAGGACATTCGGGTATGTGAGCTTTGTGCGACCGCTTTATTTTTGGAAAGGTTAAAATGTTAAAAAGGTTAAAAGGTTAAAAGAAATTCCGATTACGCTCGGTGAAGCGATAATTTGAATAATAATTATTAATTATTTTAATAATAAAAATAATAAACAATAATAATTATATATAATAATAATATATATAAATAATAATTATTTTAATAATGTGATCAAGATAATTTCAAAATTCATTTAAGGCGGAAAGTCCGACTGCCAAATTTCACTCCCCTGGCAATGAGTTACCTGTGCGGCGTGTCACACCGGTGTCGAAACGGTTGCATCTTCCAGGTGCTGAACTCGAACGAAGGATACGTCGTGAAACACACCCGCTCACGATGTGAATCATCTATTAAGAGACTAACTTTAATAACTCACACACACACATGTCATACAGTCATATTTCAAAATCAAATCATAACAAATTTTGTGAAATTATTAGGGTCACAAAGGTACCGCTTTCTAGCTGAATTTTGTACTCTACGGGTGCTGAAATCATAGCGCATGAGCGAAGAAAGCGCACGATATCTTATCACTGGAGGGACATTTAAACGTTTCGCGACGAAAAAGACAAACAAATGGAATTCCCGCACCTGGTAACTGTGGGATACAACAGTATATAGTGACGGTGTTCTTCATTACCACTGTCGAGGCAGTCTAATATCAGAGAAATTCGTGTTGACCGCAGCACATTGTATCTATGCAGAAGGATTCCCTGCAATATGGGTACGGTTGGGCGACCTGGACCCTGAGACGATCGACGACGAGGAAGAACCTCAGGAAGTTAGAATAATCGATTGAATCAGGCATCCTGACTACCTTCTTTTTTTTTCGTATGTGGATCAACCGACCGAAGTCGTAAAACTCCACACCCAAGACACCCGAATTCTCGGGGTCCTTTTTGCCCCACTTTTGGGCTACCCCAACCCTCCCGACCCGCTCTCCGTATACTGAGAAGGCGAAAGTAGCCAACTGCCACTCCTGTTCTTTGCTTTTAGGCACCCTGACTACCAAAGACCCTCTCAGTACCATGACATAGCACTCCTAAAATTAGAATCGGACGTAACATTCAATGTGTGGGTAACACCCATCTGTTTGCCATATATTGAACCGGATACTTTCTTTCGAAGAGGTAGCAACATGTCCAGTTGAGGGCATCGCAACTTTGGTAATTGCCGCAGATTAATAAGAATCTGAAGACCTTCTTCCCGCATCCGTTTATCTTCTCCTTATCTTCTAGGAGACATAGTCGGCTCCAGCGACCTGCTAACAGTCGATATCAAGTTCGTTGACAACACACGATGCAACCAGAGCTATTATAAAAGTGATTTAATACAGCATGGCATCGTCGACGCTTTGCAGATCTGTGCCGGTGAACTCGGAAAAGCTGCTTGTCAGGTCAGGGCCGCCGCGTGCGGTTGTGCGCCGCACACGGGCGCATTATCCAAGGGGCGCCAAAACATGAACGGACAAGCGGAACCTCATTGTTACGCTTTTTCTTGTCGCGAATTCTGTGACGCCAAAAAAAAAAGGTCACTCATTGTGCTGCTAAGAAAGGGGTGTCGCATTTTTTCTTTCACACGGGCGCCTCTGACCCGCGCGGTGGCCCTGCGTCAGGTAATGCATTTTTTAGAACGACACTTTTTTTATCCTTGGCAGATTAAAATTACAAAATTTAATTCTACTTACATTCTGCATTCAGGATGACAGTGGCGGACCTCTGACGATCCGGAATATTGAGTACCCATTTCTGCAAAGCATCATCGGCGTAACAAACTTCGGTCAAGTTTGCGGTAGCGGCATTAATGTGACGAAGACCGGAATTAATGTGACGCGGCAATGAAAACGAAATTCTAGCGACAATTAATTATAATACTTTGTGAAATACCTTTTACCTTGTACTGACCAGTCAGTGGCAATTGACTCGACCATGTGCTATAGGATTGGGATGTACCTCTTGACCCTCAAGATATTAGGTTTTCCGAAAAGTTTCTTTCGGGATGTGTTCCTTTAATGTTGCTAAATAAATAGACAAACAATGCGATAATCTTTATGTTAATATTTTAGTACTTCCTAGCATGAATTTGCATTATACCGGGTGTCCCAGACCTCCCGCACCACCCATTTATAATCTAGAAAATGGGTTATTTTCAAAAAATAATTCAAAGTGTTTCTTTTATAAACCAGATGTGCTCTATCAACTGGTGATATTTTTAACTTCCGGTTTCAGCCGGGAATAGATGATTGAAGACCGGAAGTTACATTTTTCCACTGAAACATGGTATTTTTTTATTACGGATTCGGATTCTATGCGAAAAATACAAGAAACTTTTGTCTAAAATATTTTTTCAAAAAATGTCATTTTATGTCCTTTAAGTAACCTTCAAAATGAGTCTAGGCGAAATAATGTTTTCACTATCTGCTCTTGGCGTAACCCAGGATCTACGAGGACGTGGCAGATATCAGATCCCTAGAAACAAACTTCTATACATTGTAAAAATTTATTTGTTTAACAATTATTTTAGCAATAAGTTACTGAAGTAATAATTCAAATAATGAATATAGAAACAGATTATAAAAAAAATTTATTTAAAAATTGTGTAAATTATAGTTACCAAAAAGAACTACTTAAATAATAAATATATAAAGCCGAACGGCCGAACCCAATACAGAATACAGAACTGTTATGATATCGGTTCCAAACAGTTCCAATTTATACAGCATGACAGAACCGAAATCCGTATCCGAAATCCAGAACCGAAAAATAACAGTTACAGAACCGAAATAATATCTGTTCTCCAGAACCGTAACCGATATAAGCCAGAACCGATATTCTCGTAACAGTTATAACATCATTTCGATTGTTTATAACTTTTTCGGAACCGGAACCGATATCATAACGGTTTTCAGTCCCTGAAATAAACCCACCCAAAATCCCGAGCATCGATCCTTGGACGCGCAAGCGCCCGCCGGCGGATTTCATCTACTTTTCGTTACGTTACACGGCTCATGTGCAGTGTCGCCAGACCAGGGAAATTGAGGGGAATACAGTTACCCCCTCTCTCTCATAACCGAACTAATCACGTGACATCGTGGCACACGTATGACAGAGTCGAAACGCGTCACGTGACCAGGCCATGGGGACGCTCGTCACTGGAGAATGAGGGTGGTAGCGTCGTAGAAGGGATGTGTTAGAGTGGGAGACAAGTCTTGATCCAACGACACTTCTCGTGTGTCCGCCCGAAACCGAACTATCGCCGCTCTATTTTCGTTTTCACCCAGCATTACGGCAGCGATCCTAAGCGGGGTAAGAATTTCTGCCATGAATCCGCGAACGAACGTCATCCGCTCGTTCCAAACACCTTCCTCAACGAAACCGACCCTGCTACAAGGATACTCGAACACCCTACACAATTTATAACACCATTCTCTACTACACTCGTCGTAAATTAAACAAACTAACAGAAGATTGTGTACCATTTACATATGAAACCGCAGCATTGAAACACTCGGTACACATAATTAGACTGCGGATCGTTATGCGAAATAAAAATTCTCATCAACTACAAGACGCTGGAAACAACTAAAAATTTGTTTCTTCTTGACAAAAGTAATGATACTCGTGAATTCGTTCAATGTTTCTACTGTTTCAATTTGTAGCTATCCATTTTCGGTCATGAATACATAAAATCCGCTGTCTACACATAATCGCTTATGCAGAGTGTCTTGTAGAATTTTGGGAAAAACTTGTGTATCAATTTTCTCTGTGCACGCAGCACAGTCGTTCAATGTCCGCCCTCCTCGACGCATGTGGCAATGACACTGGCTCGATATCGAAGGCCGAGGACAACTTGTCGAACAGCGATGGACCTCTGATCAAGGGCTACATGCAGCAGAACAATTGCAACAGTGTCAGAGCAAGGTGAGGAACCCATACAGCTGAAAGTTACAAAAATTCTAAAGATTCCTCGTCGCAGGCTAAAATTTACGACAATAGCTAATACCCTGCGGTTTCAGTTGCGAGAATGTGAACCGGACGATGACCGGATCTTCCCCTGGAATGTCCGCTTCTAATGAGAAGCCAACGAGGCGACGTTACTGCTTGTGGACGTTGACCCTGGTCCTGGCGATAATTGGCCTCTGTAATCTCTTCCTCAACATCACTGTGATAGCCGTGCTACGAATCACCCAGGGAATGGAAGCAATGGAAGTGATACCTGACGAGAATCTCGTCAAGTTTTACGGGAAGACCGACTTGGACAGTGTCAGTTAACAGTTGAAAGAAGGATACACGTCGACCTGTTGACAATTTTGTGAAAGCAGGGTGAATTGTTGTATTTCAATATAAAATCGAGCAAGAACTTTTACACTCACCTAACATCTTTCTACAATTTTGTAAGGGTGCAGAATGCGCCTTCTCATTTTTCGGTACTAAAAATATGAAGTTCTTCAGTAGTTAAAAGCGCTAGATAAAAGATCAATCTAGGTCGTCTGAAAAGTCCTACTTTTACGTGTACGAGGCGTAATTTACATTATTATTTAATATACAATTATAATATAAAATAATATTGTATATATTATTGTATTTGTATTGCATATATTGAATACATTGTACTGTATATATTGTATATATAAATAAAACAATAATATACAAATAATTTGTAGGCATAAAGCTGCGCATGCAGCTATTTTATTAAATAATAATGCAAATTACGCCTCGTAAACGTAAAAATAGGACTTTTGAGAGCGATCGCGGACTAGTTTAATCTCTTATGTAGCGCTTCTGACTACTGAGACCCCCATTTTCTCATTATTGAGAAATTAGAGAAAATGATGAGTCTACCCTCCTTAAGTAAAATGAAATAAATAAAAATGATCACCAGGTCAACGGGTCGCAGCGGACGATAAACCATAAATAAATATGGTAACATTGTGCTGGTTTGCAGGTGTGTCTGCAGTCGGAGGTCTGCCAGGGCTACGGGGACGAGCCGATGGAGGTTTCCGGCGACGAGGGCGGTGTACAAATCAAGGTTCACGGTCGTCGAGCCCACGACGAACCTAGTTCAAAAGTGACGATCCTATCGAACGGCACCGCCTGGTCTCAGGTGGAGTCATTCGAGATCAAGGACCCTAGGACCGGTGCTATTTACTTCACCACCGACTTCCCTAACTTCAGCTTGCCGGCGGGCGTCGAAAAAATCGATGTGAAGATTGCGGAGACTCATAGAATCACGTCGCCGGTGAACGAGAGCCTAACGGTGAATTCTGACGAGCAGATTTCCATGCAAGGTGCCGAAGGAACAACCATGGAGAGCAAGGATATCGTTTGGAGTGCGGACACAGACATTTTATTGAAGAGCGTCAACGGCAGCATCGTCCTGGACGCTGCCGATGGTATTTCTATCGATGTCGACAATATTCCAGTCGCGCCGTTGTTCTTACAAAATCCAGGCCACGAACAGTACAAAGTCTGCATCTGCATGCCTCAAGGAAAGCTGTTCAAGGTTCCGGTTCGATCCGGCGGCAGCAGTAGATCCGTGAGCTGTGCTCGCGTCAGTAGAACTCCGGAGAACGATCCTTGCTCACGATAGGGTCGAGTAAAGGCTGTAACGATGTAACACGTTTCGGTTATTCGTCGTGTCCAGCACTGCCGACAAGCATGTACAGACGCTGCTTGATACTTTGTTACTCTTGGACAACGATGAGACGTTGAGAGATTAAGGGAAACCTTAATCAATTACTGTACAGGGTGTATAAAAATTATATGTCACATAGCTCTGGATCGGTGTTGATCTGTTCAGAAAATGGATCCTTGACCTTTCCTTTCTATTGTATCCATTAATACGTTTTCTGACACTCTATACATGGGTAGATTTGTTCAGTCGGGAAATACTCTGGGAGGCGTGTACTCTGTAAGAATTCTACGTAGACGTAATTTGGGTTTTATTACAGAGATATAAAGTCGATCAAAGACTGCCTCACACACACAGGCCTCTAAACGTCACGTACAATACCACACACACAATTACAATGAAATCAACGCATCTGCACTAGTTACGCTTACTGTTGATAGAAAGTTTGTGAATCAGTAAAATTCATACGCAATACTGAAGTACAATTATCTTTTGTATCGAATAAGGAGTTAATGAATAAATCGTCATTGTAGAAAATTAATCGAAGTGTTTGTGTCCTTGTCTTTGTCGCGGCAAGGCTGTTCCAGAGAGAATTCATACGACTATGTGAAATTGTAAGTTAAGCACTCTCTGTTATCATTTCTTCGTTGCTCTCGTCCATGTCCTCTTGCTGTTCTTGCTCCGTGGGAGGCTCGTACGCCTTATCCAGGGGACTGGCAACTACGCCGCCTGCCCACACGCTCATTTCCACGGCGAGTTTGTTGGTTCCCTCAAGAAGGGGCCTGTAACCACCATGCGCCAGCACGCGCAACAGTGTTTGAGCCGTGAGACACACGAGATCTTGTTGCTCCAGAGTCATCGCCGTGTGCACACGAATGTTGCCGCCCTCGCATGGATCTGAAATGCCTAAATCAAATTGAATTAATGCTACAGATAAGCAGCACTCACCCAGAATACAGGGTGGTTACCTAAATGTTTTATGTACCCGACTAGAAACTCAGTTAGGCATGCCTAAAGACAAATGTGTAAGCCTAAGTTGGGCATTCCTAACAGTTGTCATACATGCTCCAAATGAGGATGACCAAGTGAATGCCTAGGTTGGTTTGCAAATTTGTAATTTAGGAAAGCAGTAGCGCGCACTTCTCAAGATTTGTCGAGAAAATTGCATTGGAAAATCTGTTTCCAATCATAATAAGATGTCATTTACCTATGAACAACAATCGGAGTGACTGAGGGCGCAGCGAGAAATATGTACTAGTAATTAGTAGGTCGCTGGTGCGAGTCCCGCTGTCAATATTTTTCTTTTACATTTTTTGAATTTCTTCAATTCAAGCCTAACATTTATGTTAAAATTCAATTTCAGGATTCAATTCATCAATCCATCTGCTAATAAACAGTTATTTTTTAACTAGAAAATGCGTGTCTTTTATGTGTGGGTATTGAAAAAGAAATCTTTGGGAAAACCTGATGTGGCCCTAACACGGGTTTCCTTATGCGGACCTCGTACGGCTTTCACAATTAGGCAGTCGTTGACATTCCGCGTTACATGCCGCATTAGGGCCTAACAGCCAAATTAGGCTAGCCTAATGCGGACCTGATGGTCTGTCAAACTGAATTTCTAGTCGGGTAATGATACAAAAAATATATAAATATTTATAATAAAATCTCACCAGCAGATCCCGGGAGGAAGAGCCCAGAGGCGAGCAGCTGAAGTACTCTCTTGTACGCCTGGTTTATTGGCAATGCTTGTCTGCTAGGATTGTTCATGATCGCATTGTGTGCCAATAAGTCCAGCATCCAAGGGGACAGTGGCTCCAGACCTTCGAATCTACTTCTCAAGTCTCTGAGCAGTCTAATGAGAACTTTGATAGTGGAATGGTGAGCATTTTCTTCGAACCAACGGGAATGTCTTATTGCAGCAAGGTGGCCCTGGCATATTTTAACATCTAAATGCTGGTCGGACTCCAGTTTTCGAAGATTCTGATGTAACGTGGTGATCAACACTCGTACGGTCGCTTCATTATTAGCAATGTCGAAACCGCGCTCTGTGGAAGTCAATCTAAACATTTCCTTTGGATTAACAACTTTCAGGTCGTTGTTGACTTTTGTACCAAGTGCCTCTACTGCTGTTTTGGTGGGCAACGTCTTCAGAATTACTACGATGTCGGCTACGTTGTGACCCTTGATCATCGTTCCCTTCTTAAAGCTTCCTACTTGTCTTACTTCCTCTAGTTGCTGTGAAAACAAATCGATGGTCAAGTAGAGATTTAGTAACAATGATTATTATAATTGTAGGACACCTACGCAAGCTTCGAAGCTGCCCGGAGCAACGATTAAATTATCCAATACACTTTGTAGTTTGGTCACTAGATTTAAAATAGACGTTTGCTCCTTTGCTGTAGGATACATGTCTCCATTCTTCTTTAGGAGGGCCAGTACGAACTCGTTCTCGTCCGGCGCAGGTTTCACCCTTGGAAAAGCAGCTTCGCACAGGGTATAGTCGAACGGAAGACGTGGCAGAAACTGTTTCCTTGGAAATCCCATTCCACGTCCCATGCCTCCTCGTCCTCCCCTGATCATTCCACCACGCCCACCACGCACCATGTTGTATGTATCTGTGAAATCAAAGCTTTGGAATTTACTCGATGCTTCAGTGGCTAAAATAAAACAACAACACAGTGAGTCAATGTTATAAGTCGTTTTTTGCGCACAGCAGTCTACATTAATTACGTTTTTTACATTTATTCTGCTAATACAGAATATTATCTTATGTTGCCTTTGATAAAAAAAGGAAGGAATTTATTCGAAAGATGTATGATGTAAGGATATAAATAAGAATTGTCGTTTAAAAGCCATTGAACTAAGCGATACGTAAATGAACAGCCTAAAAATGGTAATACAATATGAAATAATGGAGGCCGCACGGAGATTAATTAACCATAACACCGTCCCGGCGGCATCATTCCGTTTCTTCTCAAAATATTCACTTAAAGTGAATCGTGTACGATCAAAACTTACCAGGATATTAAGCGTTTCAAAAGTTTCTCTTTGGTTTATCTATACCACAGTTTTTACTTATAAATTCTTAGTTTTTTATGTTAAATAGTCACACAACACTTTCAGCAGCGGCAAACAAGCAATACTCGGTATACTTTTCACGAAGTATGCACGGGAAGATACGCCGATGACGCATGACAGAAGCATCGTTCCAACGCCATCTACTTCAATCTACTTACAATATTTCGGCACCGACTAGGTACAAGGATGTATTTTTTTGTTAGCACGAAATCGAACGCCATCTGAGAGATGTGTTCCGCAACTAACGGTCAAAACGCGGGGATTTGAAATCCATACTACCCATTTCTTGCTAATTTATAATTTTTATTTAAAAATAAAAAAAATTAAAACATTTTATTACATTTTAAATAAGTTATATTCAATATTGAATATTTTACATTTATAATTATATATTAATACTATTACATTACTACTATTTACAATGTTTCTTATATTAACTATGTCTAATCGCATTACATACTACTATTATTACTACTATTATATTACTACTATTTACAATGTTTGTTATATGAACTATTTCTAATCGCATTACATTATTACTATTTACAATTTTTCTTATATTTATTATTTCTAATCGCGATACTCTGTTTAATAAGTGAACATGTAGTTGGTAAAAGTCTTTCGCGCTTGCCACACATTAAATCGTTAAGATACTTACAAAAATTGCGAATTACATACAAAATTAAATAATCCAAAAGAAAATCAATAACTAAATTTTTGTGGTCGCACGTAAAACTGAAAACTACATATTTTCTTATAAAATGTTTAATTGTACTTTTTACATTATTTTGTACATTACACTTATATAAAACCAAGCGCGCTATGTTATAACATTGACATAAACATCGTAAAAAGTAATCATTAAGAATAATATTTCTATTTCTACTTGTCGTTGGTTTTAATATGTGTAATGTACAATTTGTACAATTAAACTTAAATCACTTTCATTACAAAATTCTTCAATTGTTTATTAATGATCGAACTAGATGCTAATATTACAATATCAATTTTTGAATTATTATTAAAGCTAAGATCATCAATAGTTTGCGGTCTATCTGAATTTAACAAATGGTGCAATTGAATTAATGATTCATCAAAAGTTTCTTCGCAATTTGCGGCTAGAGATTGCTTACTAGTAATTTGTTTAATTAACAAAGATCTAAACGATTCCTCGAATTGTATTGCACAAATTTTATTATCGCGAACGCGGTGCTGTCTTACTTGTCCGAAAAAATTTTCTAAGCAATCCTGGTTGAATTGTCTTGGGGAAAAACTGTTTACTCCTAGAGAAAATAGCTTTTTCCGCAAGTCAATAAAACCGCGAATTGTTAATATTAAATTTTTTAGTGACGGTGGAAAACAGCACCGCCCTGTATCGTCCTTAAAATACATACATTTCAATTTTTTTATACTTAATTTCCAAAATTTTACGTGCGATGATATTCTCGTTATATTTGTTGCTAATGGTTTCAAGGGTCCACTTTTCCTCTTTTCTCCATTGAGGCTGTCGAAGATCTCGTCGAATTCTTTGATGATTATTGCAGTCTCACTGCTTCTGTTATCCATGGAGAATTCTCCTGTAAGATCTGTTTCATCTGAAAAGAAATACATTCTTTACTTCAAATTCAATTTTTAATTATAATAAACAGTAGACTATAATCGCAATGCTAATACTTACTGTGGCGTGTCATAATATTTATAGTTGCAGCCATCGAGTGGCTAAGGACTTGGGCGGCGTACGATCATAATCACTGATCTGATCTTTACAGGAGCCTTATGGGAATCTCCAATCCATAGTATACAGATCAGTGCGTACGATACTTTTAGAATTACTCTTGCACAGTAGTGACATCTTTATTTTGTGTTCCTGTACTAAATTCGTGTTAACAGTTCTCCTATTAGAGTGAAACTACCGGAGTAAAGTAGGCTGTGACATAACAGGAGTGAGTTCCTTGGCACTATTGGACGCAATTTGGCGCCAAAAATTTGACTATTGCTGACTATTGCCGCCAAAATCAGCTGTCAAAATCAGATTTTATTCTAATATTATTTTAAAGTATATAAAGCTATACATTTATTTATATAGTAGGTAGTGAGGAACGAAGGAGTGTAGCAACAAGAAGAAAAAGTGAAACAAGTGCATAAAAACATTAAAGTGCATAAGAGACATAAAGTGCAGAATATTTGGACATAAGAACAAAATGTTGAAAGCCAGTGTTCATCGGGTGTGACCATCCCAGGACATTACTTTCCCAAAGACATCTAACAATCAGATTCTTGTACGCAGCATGCAGAACAACTCCAACAAAGAATATTGACTGTGACAGTTTCACATTTTATTGGCAAGTGGCACACTACGGTCAACAATATTCTATGTGAGAAAGAATATTGCGCGTCATAAAACTTCTGCCGTTCAGAACCTGCAGATGATTCAACACACGTTCTGTAGCATTTGAGGCCCTCTTCGACCTGCAACAAGTTTCGTGTCGATCGTCCACCCAATTTCGGAGAACAAAAATAGGAAATGCGTCCAAATTCGCCCATCACCGCGACGAGCAGGCTAGACACGTTTCGCGTCACAAAACTTCTGCCGTTCAGAACCCGCAGATGATTCAACATACGTTCTGTAGCATTTGAGGCCCTCTTGGACCTGCAACAATCGCGTTAAAAGCGAAGACACATTGATTCGTGTGAACACGTGATCTACGACCTTTGGAGAGAAATTCGCCCACGTGACTACCTTCCCACGGGAATGAACCGGCATTCATCATCTGGTTGGCGAAAAAGCGGAGCCCTCGTTAATTTCTCTGCATCTTCTAATCCTGTCAAATAGATACATCCGTATATTATACCACATTATTCGACTGCTCGAAATGTACGATCTCACTATATTTCACTCACCCATGCATTTCATTTAAATTGCTCGTCCCATTCGTCACTTCAAACGCGGCTGAGTGAAACTTGTTACGTACGTTGCAATAAACTTGCTTACACGTTGCCTCTTCTATCTTAAATTTTCCCAATGTATCGTTTAGTTAGAGGACATTTTACAACTTCGATATGCTTGTCTCGACCGTCGTCCCAAGATTTTTCTAAGACATTATAATCGTTAAAGACGTACAATAATTGCACCCTAAGCCAAAGTCGTAGTAAAAATCTTTTTAGCTTTTTTTGAAATGTTTAAACCAGCTTAACTTTCTACTATTATAAGTAAATAGAAACTTTTCAGCAAAGTCAAACAGTTTTATCAGTCATAAATCTTTTATTATAAAACACATTAAGTGAATAAAAATCGTAAGGCGAATATTACAGTCATTGGCACATTTGCTAACAGTCATATGTGGAATTCTGTTATGAAAACTTACAACGTTGCTTTGAAATATAAATGAGAAGCAATAAATAATGATTTTCTACATGAGGAATTCTTAATATTTTCCGATTAAATCAAAAGTGCCAATAACTACTGCAATGCCAGCAATAATACAGTTTTAAATTATTAGATCTCGAGATATTTTCAAAAAATGTCTTTATTGAAGAAGATGTCCAAGCGCTTCACGACAACGTAGTATGTAAACCTAAACACCCTTTCGACATTGTTATCATAACAGAAACTGATTTGTACGAAAAAGCAGTTATATAAACAATAAAAATACGTTATAAGAAATGTTTAGAATGTAATAGAGAAGCGTTTGAGCATCTTCTTCAATAAAGACATTTTTTGAAAATATCTGGAGGTCTAATAATTTTTTGCCATGTGTACCCTAATCATTTTTTACGTAGAATGAACAGAAGAATCGATCTGTGTAAAAAACAATATGCATTTCTATTTAATGATGCAATTGTTAATTACACATGCACTGTTGCATCTAAAAAAATTTAAAGGCCTACAGATGTAGTTCACTTCGAACCATTTATCTTTCTCCTTTGGCATTTTTTAATTGTTATGCCTTGAAACAATTGCGTGAATCATCCTGTATATTATTGTTTCAAAGTGAAAACAATCGAAAGTTTAGATCCAAACTACCATCTTATTAATCGACTGATAGATACCAAAGGTATAAAAGTTCCCCTCAACTCTAGAAAAAGCATCTAGCTTTCGCCTTTCTGCGTCGACATTATTGTCCACAAATTCTTTTTCTCCGTCGGATCGAAGAAAGACATACTGATGCTCTGACTCATACACGCATGCTAATGCGTTGCTAAAATAACGCCTCCGAGTTTCCTTTTTCGCCGAATATAATCGGTCCCGAGGAATAAACGACACGCGGTGCAGAGTTGCCCAGGTCAGAAGTCCTTTTTTTCCCAGCCGAGCAAAGTAGAATCGTCCTACGGTTCGGGTATTTCCAGGGACGCGTAGGTTCGCGTGTAAACAAAGGTGCATCCTGCAGCGAAGGTAGCCTGCCGGGAGCGCGAGCATAAGTAACCGTGCATAGGCCGGATACGGGCGAGCACGCGCTGCGTTTCCGGTTTCCGTATGACCGGAAGTGACCTTTGCTTCATTAGAAAAAGGTACACGCGCGCAAACGCGTTAGGATCCCTCTCGCCGATGGGTTCTCCTCTCAGGTATACGCGTGTAGAAATCCTTGAAGCGTGATCCCGGGCTGAATCTGATTGAGTCTGACAACCGAAGCAAACGCGAGCGACGCGTCTCGTATTTACCGTTTCGATGATAATTGCGCGGGCTATCATTCCATGGAAACCGCAACGAACATGGGGGAAAAAGATTGGCACACTTCTTCCCTATAACTAGAGGTGTGCGAGAATTTCTAAAGAAAAAGAGGGGATAGCGATTTTCTTATTGCGAAACAAAACTGTAATACTACTGTAGTTAGTATATTGGAAGACCCCTACTGTATTCCAAGAAGACTAATGCTGTACGTGCAATGCCCGTTGTCACGGAGAGGAAGCTTCGAATGGAAGATAAGCAACCTTCGAGTAGTAACCAAGAGGAAATTGAAGATAAACTTTCGTTGGGGCGTCCTATACTCTGAGTGTGTAGTAAAGGATAAACGGGGCTTGATTAGCCGCGAGACGTTAATCTCGAGCGAGTCTGCGATCTTGTCCGAAGACTGGGTAATCTTCGATCCTTCTTTTTTCCCCGCTCATTTGATCGCCGGCAAAAAGAACCGGATTACCTTGGCGGAGTGCACTTTCTGTCCGAAATGGATCGTCATCGATACGACGACGCTCGCCGTCAGATATTAATTGGAAGCGACCGAGGACTCGAAGCAACAGCTTTCGATGTCAACGATCGATGCTCACCGCGCCACAGAACTTCGCCGCGATGAACGATCTGTCGGGTCGCCCATCTTGATCCCTAATGAGACCGGACGACCTCGAGTTTAACAATTTAAAATGTGCAAACTGCGAACGATCGATCGCGCGGCCGATGCTGAACAATATAACACTTGAAAAGAGTATGTTCGCCGTTTAACCGCGCTGCACGTGGCAGTCATTGTTGGCAGGTTGTGTCATCTCTGGGCTTGTCCAGAATGCTATTATTATCGCGCTTCGTACCGGCTAGACTGTCTCTGCGACTTATGCTCACTGGTAACAATGATTGTTCGAACGATTGCGAACCCGGAAAACAATAATGCTCTGCGATAATGACTATTGTCGCCGAGGGAACAATGATGCCCGGCGACGGGCACGGTTCGCAACGAGCTCGACCGGGAAATGAAGCTGTACACATCAATGCCCGAACCGTGTCACGGTGTACTCTCGATCGAATCATCAAACCTTGGCCAGAAACGCACAATGGACTCTTCGTTCGAGCCATTTTTAATTGTTCATGCTATAAAAATGATTACGAAATGGTTATAATTCTAACTCGGTTTAAGTTCACCTTTAAATCCGTTGTAATTTCAGTTACGATAAAAATTTGTTCTGTCTTTAGTTTGTCGTTTGCTAAATCATGAACGAAAATCTTTGAATAAATGATCCGTGGATTATGGAAACCAGATGAGCCCTTTTGTGTAGTACATTCATTTTTACAAAATGATCACTGTTTAAATATAGGAAATTTTTCGATATTTAAGTGATTTTAAGAGATTTTATTGGCATAGTTGTGGGATCCGTTGCATATCGTCTCATGTAGAAGAAATTAAGATTTACACTTCGGGAGCAGATCGAGCGTGTTCCACGTGTCAGCGATGTATGGTTTTATGCTGAGTATAAATCTGCTGTCTTTCAAGAGAAACGTAAGCGTAAGCAAATGCAATGCACCATTACGACGGCTTTGAGAATGGTTTCATTGAGAAATTGTCAGCGGAGAAATGTTGCGTTGATCCGCTTGTCTCGTAAATCCAACGTTGCGTCCACCAAGAAGCTCATTACTATGTTCAGGCCCCGTGGGTGGGTATTAACGTTTACATTAGCGAGCTGGCGTTTGTGAAACGCGGTTCACCGATAACGTTCGATAGAAGACATCACCACGATTACGGGCAAGTAGATGGAAATTGCGGTTCTTACGATCACCAGCGACGAACATGGATCGACGACCGCGTGAGACTTGTCTGAAATGTATCGTCTGTTTGTAATTATACCCCACGGTACTCGGCTACTTGAATATTCCACATTTTCGACGCGAACTATCTCACCCGACTGATTTGCTTAATAGCGCCGAGAAAAATGTTCGAACATGTAATCATAATTTCTGGTGCATCCACATCGTGGTGAATTAATTAAAAACGATCATAATTGAAAAAAGCTGCGTGACAAACAAACAACGATTATTAAAAATTACTTAATCACTTTTTAAAAATCACTCTCTTCCGAAAGTCGATGCTTTATTTTTCATTACGTCGCGACGTTGAAGAACGAAAGAAGAAGAAAATCCATACTACAGTGGAACCAAGGTGTACGACATTAATGATGATTATACGTGATATAAATATACAAACCAATCTTTCACATAAAAAGTAATCTAAAAATGATGATGTAAAAAAATACTCCTATTGATAGTATACCTACAATAATGAGGTTGTGAGATAATTTAAACTCTGTTCAAACACAAATAAAAAATTAGATATTATTATAGATTGTCTTCGCGATCGTACACCGATCTCATCAATAATTCCATTACCGATCCTTGCATAATCAGTCAGTTAATAATACATCAACTCTGAAGATAATTGATTATTAATGTAATTTTTCCTCTGAGGTAATTGTTAAAAAAAATCATGTATACTGAACAAAATTTGTTACGTCCAAACAGAACGCATGTATTCCAAAACAGACGTATATCGAGGTTCCACTGTATTGTTAACTAGACACTGGTGGTGTCAACACAAACAAATATTAAAGTGTCTCGTTGTAGATCTCGCGTATTCCGGAGAGCACCCGCAAGGACATTTGACAGTTATCGAGCATTTGTTGCCTCTTGATTCCTCATCAATGCCAAGCGAGCCTGCCCACGTATACCGGGTGTCGCGTGGGTGTACGCTCGTGCTCGACGCGTGTACGTAGTGGGGATCCTCCGGTACTCGACTGGCTCGCATGGAAAGGAAAGGAAAAGAGTGGTGTACCTACAGCTGGCTCGTAAACGCGATTATGTTTCGTCGCTGGCAAACTCATTCAGTGCTCCTTACGGCACGAAGGAACTTGGTGCGGTTGCTGCTGGCGTCCCGACGACGGTCGACGCGTATCCTCCGGTGATTTACCAGTCGGAACGACGAGGGATATACTCTCGCGCGTGCTACGCTGAAACTGTGACTCCCTTTGACCACGATCACGTGCGCGTCGTTTCAGGTGTTTGCTACCACTGGAAACCAAGAAAGAGATAGAGAGGGAGAGAGACAGAGATCGATACTCGCCGGGGACTTGATTTCAGTGAACATCAGAAAGAAAAGTTCCGTGCTAGTTACCGGCGACGTGATAACGTGAAAATCGGTCTCGATAAGAGAAATCGTAGCAGAATCAACCCGCGAGGCATCGGACCTTCGTGGCTTTTGTCAGAATCTTAACCGGGGCCTGAACCTACGGCGCGGCGCAGCTGTTCACGTGGGATCGGACCATTTGGGTGAGTTTACCAAATCGATACGTTCACTTTACATCGTCGCCGACACATCCGGATGGTGAATGAAGAAACCGTACGCGTTTCGTAAGTTTTCAGAAGGGCGTCTGCTCGCGACGTGTAGGTGTGTACAACTAGTGATTCCAGTGTCCATTGGAAATCGTTTGTTCCATCGTTGCAAAAGATAGCGGAGCATTTATTACGGGGAAGCCTTGGTGCGCTATCAACAAACGCGCGTAAAAATAGAATGTTTCTCGGCCTGCCACGGAGTTTCCCATCCTCGGGTATGGGATCGGTCTAGTTTAGTCGCGGTTAGCTGTCACTAAGTCGAAGGAAGCGGATCCGCTAAGTTCTCAACATAAATATGTATACCGAGCGATCTTCACCTCACGATAAACCGTGCACAGCACGAAAGGGTTATTGAAGAGGAGCAGACGATTATCCTTGTTGCGCGACACACAGTCCGCTACACTGTCAATTAATCCCTAATTGATCGTAAAACGGTTAGAAGCAGAAGGAAAAGAAACCTTGCGAATCCCGTAAAGGAAAAGCGTTATGTAACGCGAACGAGCCCGCTTGTCGGGAATCGGAGTAACGATTCGGAGTTTCCAGTTCGATTCGTTCGACGTCGACTCAGCAAAGCGTGATGATGCTCGGGATCCCTTGAACGAGCCGCGAAAACAGCAGCGACAAAGGGGAAAACGAAAAGAAATCGGGAAGGGGAACGTGTGCGTGAAGCGTTATATGAAATAAGCCTTGCGCCTTACTCTTTTCATGGAAAATTCATGAACCTCATTCGCTTTTTGTTGTCGTCGTTGCAGAGCTAACAAGAGAGTAGCTGCGGGCATAGAGCAATTTCCGTTGCTAGGATTCCACGACGAAACGGGACGAGTGAAAGAGATTCCACGCAACCAGTCCGCGGATATCGAAGATACAATCGAGTCACAGGCTACCGTAACAACGTTGGCTGCCAGAATCGCTTGCGTGCGAGACATCCTTCGATCATAACCGCCTGGCCACTGCGGATACGGTACGTATGCTATTATGGTTTCCTCTCATTCACTTCGAAGCGACTATCGTGGCAGAAACATGTCATAGGAACACACACCATGCGGTCTGGGAATGGTCGAACTCTTTTTTCCGTATGCACGGATCAAATCGGAGAGCATATAGGAATATCGGCATGGGATTTTTCAGCCGTGGCTTCCGTACCGTGACTAATGGTCAAGCGAGCCCGGCAGAAGCGATCGTAATAAGTTAACGTGAACGGAATTGCAGATTGAGCTAGTGCTGTACACGCGTAGCAAAGCGGTGGGTAAAGAAAGGGGACGTCGTTGCATGACACGTTTCGTGAAATTTTCGTCGAACCCGGAAGAAAAAGGCTTTCCGCACGGAAGCGAATCGACGTTGCAGATTTCTTTTAACGAGGCCAGAACCGCAGAACCGTAGGAACGTTGCGATGTTCGTCGTTATCTGTCGTAGCCGCGATGGACGATGGTATGTACAGGGTAACGAAATACTTGAGGTGCAACGTCTCACTTTGCGAAACCGCAAAAACGTATACAGTCCGGCGCGGATATTTTAAGCTAGCGCGAGATATCGTTTACGATTCAGGGAAATGCGCGTGTCGTTTGTAGTCCTGAGCTTCTCTTTCTAAGTCTGTCCGACCGCAAGTACGTGCAACCTGCGCGGTTCTATCTGCTGTGTTAATGTCGAGCTAGCTTGGCAACGAGAGGTAATAATATCATCGGTATCGGGAGGATGATTGCCGGTTGCGGCGAGGTAGACAAAACCATACGATGCGATGCCGCGTTATATAACGGATCGTGCAGTTATCCGGAGATATTCGCGGAATAACAATTGCCACGGTGATCGATGCTCGATACACAAAGCGGCACACTCGATCGATCCTAATGGAACGAGCGAGCGCAACAACCGTTCCATGTGATCGGTCTCGGCGTCCATTTACGGGCTGTTCGTTCGTTCGTCAACTGTCACCCCCGACGTTATCCCATCCCGCGTAATTAGAATGCGCGAGTTAAGACCGATTAAATACACCGGCAGATATGCATTGGAAACGGACTGTCGCGTATTAACTGCGGGGACACCTACATGCCAATGGTAAACGTGTCGCAAGATGGCCGGGTCACTGCCTACATGGTGACACCCACTGACTCCTGAGAAGCAGCCTTCGCCACGAATAATATACTGGTTAGCTGTTCCTTCTCTTTCTTCCCCTCGCTCTCACTTTCTCTCTCTCTCTCTCTCTCTGTCTCTCGATTGTAATTTACGTCGATTAACAGTTACGCGAGTCAATCCTCGGAGAAAACCCCGCACGGATACAAGCCGATTTAACCGGTTGATCGATTCGATGTCGATCGAGATCTCGACGATCGGCAAATATGCGGGGCAAAGCTCCTTTTATCCGGGTTTATCGGGGACTCGATCGGAGAACGCCAAATGCAACCGTCGCGTCGTCGTTCACCAACGGAAACATAAATGTATTCAATTTGTAACGCTAGGCTTACTAAATGAGACGAGAAAAGAGGAAAAGAGTTTTTTTTCTACAACGCATCAACTGACCGGCTACGTTTGAAAGTAGTCTTCCTTGTAATGTATGAAATGTAATTCTCGCTGTAAAAACCGAGAAGGTAAAAGTACTATATGTACAAATAAATGCGTGCATCGCGGGTCATAATGGCTTCAGTGATCGTAATAATGCTAATAATCGCTGCAGTGCTAACGATCGTAAATATAGCGCTAATGATCATCGTTGTAGTACAAAACAAGCATTGGTCCATAAATATACTCAATTAGTTCTTTCATATTAAATTCTAATGCAAAGTATTAATAAATAGACTTCACAACTTATCCGCGTACTTGTGTCGGCATGCTTAAGAATTCTTATATATTCATTAATTTTCAAACAACAATGTAGTTCACTATTATAATTATTGATTTCTCAAGTAATTATTCAATGAGGAAGACTCGAACACTGATCCCAATCGCTCAGTATCGTCAAATTATTTGTCAGTTAAAAACTATTGTAATAAGTTGGATCAGAATTTGAGGAATATAACAGACACGACGAAGCATCTAAGAGTCTAACTTATTTAAACGGATGTGAAGTTTAAGTTACGATCGACACACGGAAACGAATCTGTTTCGTCCGCGCCACTAGCTACCCATCCCCTCTTTAGATACGGGAAACGGAAGACGATGATCTACATCTCCACGTCTCACGTTTTAAATACGCCTTTAAGTAGGATACGCGTACACGCAGGCACCAGTGGGCTTCCATTAATAGACTGAATCCCTGTTTTTCAGACTGGAGACACACCACCGAGGATGACTTCTTAATGATTGCTGGGCTGCAGTAGTGAACAGAACCTCCGAAGATGGTGTACAGGGGCACTTTGCAAACGGACGATCCTCGGGATGCGCCGAAATTGGTCAGGATTTCGCCACTGCGCGCCAGTAGGCCAAACAATCCTATGTCCAACACACGTTCCGCTGGTCCTGTGAACAGCCCGGTGTATCGCGGGCCGTTTGTGTCGGCAATCGACGTTCAACGAGCCAAATTGATCGAAGAAAGGCGTTTGGGCCGTGAAAGGGACATCGAGACCGTGGAGAAGGTGATTATGAGGACGACCGGACTGAAGGTCGGCGCGCCGAGGCTGCGAAACATCAGTCAGATACGTGACACCGTGTTTGTCGATCCCGCTCTGGTGCCGATGGAAAAGATCGGCCGTAAGGAGCGAGACCGGCCGAGAACCATAGCCGTCGATAGTTCCCCTAGAAACGCCAGGACGCCCAGCTCGATGCTAGCCGACCTAAAAGATCTAGAGAGACTCAGAAACACTCCGCCGGCGCAGAGATGTCCCAGGATCTCTGCGAAGCCCGACTCGAAGTACTTGACCACGAACAAGAAGACCGAACTGTCGAATTCGGCGAAGATCCGATCGGACATACTGAAAATACAACAAATGTTTCAGGCGTCGGACGGTCCCCCGCGGACGATGGTGAGGTCTAGCGAGAAAAGAACGGAGAAGAAGAATGAGTCCGAGAAACAGGAGAAGCGAGCGGGGACGGAAATTAATAAAACCAGATTACTGGCTCAGAAGCTGCTGGAGGCGTCGCGAACTAATCGAGAGTCGTTGAGGGATCGCTATAACAACCCGAAGAACGCCTCCTCGAATAAAGTGTCGAAGGAAGTAAACGGCAGGGTGCCAAGTAAAACGACAACTCAGAAGTGCAGCGTCGGTGCGGATTCCAAACATCCGAAAGATAAAATCCCGACGGAAGAAACGCAGCCACGTCCTCCTGTACGGAGAAGGAAAGAGTCGAGGAACAGACTTAGCCGCGACGTGAACAGGATCCTAGACGATAGTGGTAGAAACGATAACGAGGAAAGCTCCCGAAGCGTCGGAAAAGACGAAGTTGACACGTCGAACGTGAGGGAGGGTCGCCCGAACGTTGTCAACGCCAGCGAAGACGCGAAAAGGAAGACCAGGGAGCTGGACAGGCCGGATATCTTGGACGGCTTGCTGAAGGAGTCCGACAAACAACTGGCCGACCTGAAATCCGATTTGAACGAGCGGGGGAGATCGCGGAGTCACTGGAGAGGATTCGTGCAATCCATGAGGCTGCACGACGTCGAGCTACATTCGGATAGCGAGGATCAGAAGAAAGGTGAGCCAGCCAAACTTTCGTTGCGCAGATGGTAGATAGCGTAGAGTGGGGGTGAAATGGATTAGGGAGGCTGCTGCCGGTTCTATAGCTTAATTGTCTGGCAAACAGTTCAATGCTGCGAATCAAAACTACAATCTCCGAGTTCGACTTTCAGATTTGGAAAATCTGATCAAGAGATCCGAGTTGTTTAATTACCGTTCGACTCACGACCACATAGGCATTCCATTCGACCCACGGAAATGATGTCTCAATGCTCCGGGGAGAGCGAGCGTTCACGCGCGTGTAAAAGGCTGATTAACGCACACGGGCGCACCGTGGTCTGGCGTTAAGTGAGATTTATTGGAATTTCTGCTGGCCATTTCGATGACCCCCGACGGCGGCGGCGCGAAGGCTCTCGGTCCGTTTAAAGGGTGCGTTTCATAAGCCGATAGATTGGATTAGCCACGTTTGCCGAGGTGTTTAAAATTACAACCGACGGGGCCATTAATCCCTTGCCCTAAAGCACCCCTATGTGTAGACTTTCCAGTGCTCCCTCTCTCGAGCGTGTTACTGGCGCAGGTCAGGATACCGCTTCCCTAACATATGTCTCGACATATGGATTTGCCTGGAGGAACAGGCGTACGCTCTGCCCTCCTCACATCGTAACAGCGGGATCCAGCGTAAACCGCAACTGTTCAAGCCTTTCTACAATCGTCTCGTCGCTTCGCTGTTTTTACGACCCGTCGAGAAATGGCCCGCAACGCTGTCAACGGAAATCCAGAGCTCGAGTTGTGCCAGCTTGAAATCACGGCTGCGAATGATTCTGGCATGACGCACGGTCGTTTCCTCCGCATAGCTGGAACCGATTTTCTCGATTCTCACGCCACCGGTCTCGAACCATCTAATTTCACTCCTCGTCGATCGCGATCATTCACCTTGATTCCGCGATGAAAGTCCCAGGACGGCGAACGTCTCGGTCTACGTAATCCCCGAGCGTTCGTTCTTCTCTGTCTTTCGGCGCTTGGTTTAGTACTTATCTTCGTACACGTGGATTTACTCTATCTCCCCGCTTACGTGCTGCCTGCCATGTATCAGATAGTTGCACGAAAACGTTTGCCAGCGCCGCGGCATACCTCCTCGAAAAAGTTTTATCGCGTTACAGTTTCAGGCACACTTGTAACGCTGAAAGGGAAAGGGAAAGATAGCGGGCTCGGATCCGCCTTCGGAGAAGAGGCGCCGAAGGGTCTACATAATTCTCTTGGACGTTATCAACCACGATAATATCGTACTTACGTACGCAAAAGCTCTGGCATTTTCTGTAGACGTTAGAGATTGTATATTTCTCTAAAAATAATCGATTTCACCCTCACCCGTCCCTCATTTTCGCAATTTAACGTGTCCTTCGCGTATTCAATTCACACAATGGTAAATCATTTTCTTGTGACCTCGCTGACCGCGTTGAACGTAAAAAAATAGATAGTACGTGTAAATGCGGATCGCGCGGTCTTAAACTTATTGCATATCGTCATTTAAACCAGGTCTGGGCAACTGGTGCTCCGAGAATCGATGACGTAGGATCGACTACCCCCACTACCGCGCTCCGATCGCCAGTCCGAACCTCCGCGATTCTACGTCTCGCGTCTCGGAACACTAGTTGCCCAGGCCAGAATTAAACTACTAAATGCTGGTCGAATTACATTGTGTTTAGTGTCATTTTAATCAGAAAAATGTCACGATTCAGTTGGCCAAAGTCTCATAAAAAAATAATTAAAAATAAAGAAGTTTATGCATTCGAAACAAAATCACAAGTTGGTAATATCTTTGTCATTTGAATGTGTTTTGAAATGCTGTTTGCCCATTACGTACAGCTCGCGAGTCTTGTTGCGCATCGCAGTGCACGATTGTTTTTCCTGCATTCGATTTGCGCGGTTGAGATTTAGAAAAATGGTTACGCAAAAAGCTGTGTTAATCGTTCAACGGGTCTTGCGTACATTTCATCTTGCGTCACGGTTACGGGGAACGCGAGGAGCGTTAAATATTTATGAAATGTCGACGCTCTTGGAACCGTATGAAAAGAAAAGAAATTGCCTACTTTCCACGGTTTTCCCTGCGCGAGTTTTCTCCGCTTCGAATCGCTCGCAGGTTCCTTCCTTCGCTCGCATGGAATGCCCAACGTCAATAAGAAACACAGATCTGCCGCTGAGTTATTTTGATTATCTCTCGCATTCTTCTGTTCAACTATTTCATTTCCTAGTTGCTACGTAATTACGTTATTTCGATTATTATTTCATTCAATTTCATTCATGATTGTATAGAATTTTCGAATTTCTAAGTAGCGTACCTTCAGCTGTATCACGCTGTGTATACGTATATTTTATCCATGGATCTTTAATATCTATTTCGACTCATCGCTGACTGTTTGCTTTTATCATTTGTCCTCGGGATACGCGACGGAAGGCTAACACACCTACATTTTTCCCCAATAACGTAACCGCCTATTGACAATCGAAACACACTGCGCGAAAATCGCAGAGGTTACCATCTGCACGGCCGTGCGAAGATTACAAATTGTCCTCCGGCCACCGGAAGGCCTTGGATAACTTCGAAACACAATAGCCCACGGTCTCGATAAGGATTCCACGGGCGATCGATCGTGCGATCAATTGTGCGATCAATCGTGCGTTCGGTGCATCGATGCACTGCGACGATGCGCCCAAAAATATCCTCGGTATTCCTTACCACAGGAGAGTCATGCATGGTGCCGGGTATACCTATCTATAGGCGGTGACGGCCCTTGCCCTTGAGTCTACGCCCTAATATTGATCTGGCGTCCTTTCTGCCCCTCCATGGTGGCCCATGGTGTGCGTACAATGAAACGCAGGATCCTCTTCGCCCCTCCAACAGCTCGCAGACCCATCGTGTCCCCGTTGAGACAGGCGTATGGGCCGATGTTGCTCTCCAGTGCAAACCTAGCTGTCAAACCGCTAACAGTAATCAACGCGATCGCGCCCGTGAAATTAGCGTGTCGATGTAATTCTCTCCCGCCCCTCCTCGGTATTCTTCAACATCCTCCACCGCGGTCCTTCTCGAAGAGACACCTTGTGCTCTCGCGTGCTGTGCTACAAATGCTCGCTTAAATCGAAGCTCTTTTACTCGCTACGTTTCCCAGCTTTTCCATCCCCCTGCTTCCCAATCCTCCTTCAGGGACACGCGGTCCTCGAACCAGCCCGGTTACGCGTTATCGAACTCGGTCGATACGCACGCGGTGTTCCTCCGCGTTGTCTTCCTCTTCGTCTCGGCGTTGTCGACCGGCGTTCCTCCGATAAAGTGTCTCAGTGCAGGCGTGACCACGCGGTCGGATGCACACGCGAGCCCGTTCATCAACCCAGAGATGGTTCTTTGCGACGTCTGCGACAACAAAGGTGAGAGAGATACAGATACAATTTTCTCGGACAATAGCCCCGGCATTCTAGCCGGCCGATCAACCCTTCCGCGAACAGGTGAAAATTTGACAAACCTACAGAAAAGCCGTACGTGTCCCGAACGGCGTGCCTCGCACAAGTAATCGTGAATTGGATTTTTTTCCACGAACGAATCGCCGCCGGTTCGTTTGAATTGAGTCATCTGGCCGATTAAACGGCCAGGATTCTTTTTAAGCCTTTTAAGACCGTGCTCTCCGATGCTTAATCAGCTCGGTTCGTAGCCGGGGCAGAGGAAAGGGGCGGAGGGGGTTTGTCGGCATTCGGAGCATCGTTGTAAGCCGCGACCGTACCAGCGCAGCGTCGTCGATACCGATCGATAAGGGGTTCCCGTGTTTTCGACCGCATAGTCTTGTCACGAAAGAGTATTTATTACGCGAACCGGCCTCGCCGAAAGAGGCGCAGTGCATACGCGGTCGCAAAGGTGAGAGAAACCGCGGCGATCGCGTGGTAAATGCCTGACATTTTCACCCTCACGCGTGTAAACGTGTCTAACCGCCTCGCGAAACACGACGCTCGAAACCTTAGCCGGAGGAAACATCCAGAACCACGATCCTTATTGTGGCTGTATGCTACATTTCTTTTAAAAAACGTTTTATGATATAACATCGATGGGATTCTGCGGCATCGTTTGGCCAATGCAATTATAACTGAGTTTTTAACATGTTCGCTGTCACGTCACCCATATGTGGGCAATGGTTTATTAATTGTCCATATTCAAAACTAAAATTCTATGCCAATATGTTCATTGTTTCAAATTTGGTTAAGTTCTGGAATGCACAAGAGACTTCGTTAAATTTTTCGTCTTTAAAAAGGTATGAACACGATTCTACGGCATCGTCTGGCCAATGGAATTGTAACTGAGTTTTTAACATGTTCGCTGTCACGTCACCCATATGTGAGCGATGGTTTATTAATTGTCCATATTCAAAACTAAAATTCTATGCCAATATGTTCATTGTTTCAAATTTGGTTAAGTTCTGGAATGCACAAGAGACTTCATTAAATTTTTCGTCTTTAAAAAGGTATGAACACGATTCTACGGCATCGTCTGGCCAATGCAATTATAACTGAGTTTTTAACATGTTCGCTGTCACGTCACCCATATGTGGACGATGGTTTATTAATTGTCCATATTCAAAACTAAAATTCTATGCCAATATGTTCATTATATCAAATTTGATTTAGATCTGGAATGCACAAGAGACTTTATTAAATTTTTCGTCTTCAACAAGCTATGAACACGATCGGGAAACCAAGCGTGAATAATTTAATTACTCATTCATTCGATCCCGTGTTACATCGGTGCTAAATTATTGCTGTTTTCGAGGAGCGAGTTATTCGTCGGAATATTTCACGTTTTAAGTATCTCCGATTAGAAACAGTTTGGTTATTACGGGCAATCATGAGCGAACGTCGAAGATTCTGTCGAAAGCAACTTCGAGCTATTGTACACCATGGGCGTGCCATAAATTCCGTTCCGAGAAGAGTCCGATTAAAACGGCAGACTAAGCGGCTCTGGAGATTATGAGGACCGGACTCCGTGTAAACAAGCCTCGTTATGCACTTAATTACGAGCACTCGAAGAGTGAGCGCGGCTGCGTACTGCCGACTGTCGAGTCCGACCGGGCCTGGACGACGTTATTTTTCGGAAAACTTTCTCACGCCTTCGAAGCTGTTTGCCTGATTTATAGTCGCACCCGAGAACCTGGAAAATTCGTTACAGAACGTGCTTGAAACAGCAGTGGCACAGGAATGTTTTAGGTTTCCGTGAACGAGATCCGTTCTCGAGTTTTTGCCGCGCCGTCGTGTAAGACGATCCTCGCGACAGTTGGTCTTTCGTGGACGAGACTTGAGCGAAATCATGGACTTTTGTTCGAGGCTTTGCGAGATAATGGTCCTCCCTCGGTTAACGCTATTTATACATTCCTGATACACGATAATGTCAAGTTTTAATCGATCGAACGCCCGCATTGTTAACACTTTCTGCTGTCCGATTTGCTCGCTTGAAATGGAGACGGTGATTCAAGACAATTTTTTTTTAATGAGCCACTGGAACCTATTATAGGTTTATTTCGGCTTTAACATTATATTTTTTTAACAGTAGTCTTACAGTTAGTGTACAATGACAGAATTAGTAATCTCTAAATATGAAGGTTGCAGTCGCATAAAAACTGAAAAATATATTCACAGGCTTTAACATTGGGTTTAGCAAAGAAAATGTTCGCTTTTAATGGTAGAAAAAACTTAATTTTAAGCAACTTATTAACTAATTTAATTCTTTGAGAATCATAAAGGCGACACTGCCATAAAACATGATCTAATCATAGACAATTAACACAATGAGTAATGATCACCGTTTTACTTTATTTAGAAAGTTGGCACCGCGTGCACTTTGTGTTTAGACACGAGAAAGAGTTGGGAAAAATGCACTTTATTCCGTGCGCGAAATTAGATGGCAGTTGAAAGACAGTCTGCGTTAAATCAAACACAGCAGTGGGAAGAGCTTGTCTGTCGCTGTGTACGCTGGTGCGCCATCGGGCGCCTGCTTATCGTCCTCCATTCTGTTGGAAAGAATTGTTATCAGGAAAAAATTTATCAACTGTATTATTCTATGATGACCGCATCGCGGCGCGCCCTATTGGCGCGAAAAATCGGAACGCTGTACCTCGGTTTCGAATCGCGGTTAACCTCTATTTGTTCTATTATTCATTCGATCTAGCAACCGTAACAGAGTGAAATAGATTAATCGGGCTATTACGTTATTCCAAAAAACTCTGAAATGAAAATAACATATATGTGTAGCAGATATAAGATTATATCCGAAGCATCAGTATCATCAATGTTACCTGCAGAAAAGTTGTTGAGTTTCTCAGATTACTCTCCAGCTGCAATAGGGAGCAATTTGGAATTAGGCATTAACCCTGCATCGAGCGACATGTGTCACCTATCTTCTTACTCGTTATCATATCTACCAAACTAAAAATAGCGGAGAGAGTCGCGTTTCAGGTAGCTGGTACGGCGCGCGCCTCACCTTTTTATTATATATTTTATTTCATGATTTCGTAGAAGTACTGTATGTTTCCTATGCTGATCTTTATGTTGATCCATCGCACGCAATATTATAGCAGATTTTGTCTTAAGAGAAGAGGGGGTGGGTAGAATGACACGATTGAACAAGTAGGTGTAATGCTATGGTTAAAAATGTACTCGTACTATTTCATCGTGCAAATGATTGCGTGTCAACGATTCTAAATTGAATAACAAACTACCCGTAAGATTTAAAAGCAAACTAGTGACATCTATCTTCTTACGACATTTCTTTTGGTCTCCTCATAAATCTTCGTTATCATTTTGAGCACGGTTCCATCGATGAGTTTCCACGTTCCAAGGAGACGATGAACTCTTTGTCCGCTCGACGGATTTATATCCCGCATCACGGCGGGCATCAGCGTGATGTCACGCATCGAATTACACCATAAGCTGACGAATTGCCACGGTAATCGTGTAATTTAATTCCCGACGACCGACAACCCCCGAAATTATTCTCGTATATACCGTATTCTTGTGGCAACGGAGCCGTAATTGTGAAATTCTAAGAACACAGGCATTCATACTCCCATGGAAGGTGGGGAGGCAGGGGGGATCACTTTCGTGACAGTCCGCTAGATTCGGATTGAGAAGACAGAGGACAATTCGGCTGAAACAGCTCATCAGTAATATATATTATTATTATATATTATTATTATTATTATATATTATTATTATTATTATTATATATATACATACATAGATAACAATCTAATAAATGGGAAAGGTGAATGAACAAAAATTTCAATTTTTACCGTCTTCACCTAGTAGTTATTGATAACCAAAACTGAATTAACCCTCGCAAGCTAAGGTCTAATAACACATAAATAGTAAAGTGAGGTCTCTTACACACCGACAAAGGAATTTCATAAATAGTCTCGCTTTTAATCAACTTAGGATAAAGACACAGGATAAAAAGTAATGAACAGACTTAATTTTATTCATATAAAAATTCACATTACCTTGCGAAGGTTAAATGTACCAACTTTTACATTTTGTCTTATAATTGTACCAACAATTTTCCGCGTATTGATAAAAATACGTAGAATTTTCGTTTTGCGAGGAAGAATATGACGTGTAACTTGTTTAGATTCTAGTAAAATTTCCCGCATTCATATGGACACCGTTGTCCATTTTCTCACTGGTAGCGTAACCGCTAGTTAGTAAGCGGCGACGCGTTTCCATCAGAATCGTCCGATCGATCGTTGACCGGATACGGGTCGCGAACAGCCGGTCGAGAGTTCCGTCTGATTGAAATTCGGTGTATAAAGATAGTACTTCCTGTGGAATGATCCTGTTCTTTAGTTGGCGTTCGTTGACACCAGCGGGCATGCTCGTAGACCACTGTGTTTCGTCGGCGCAATCGCGCGGATGTGTGTTCAAAGAGTATCGAATTCTTAATACATTTAGTGCCACGTCGATTGTATGTACCTGATCGAAACAATCATTTTGCCAAACTTGAGAGTCAATTTTTTCTACAATCCATTAAACAATTGAACTCACAGAATTAAATCAATTACAATTTATTAAGTAAACTGAACTCTAGTAGGATCTACGAGGCGCGAAAGTGTTACAAAAATCATTGTTACCATTGTTATCATTGTTAAAAATTTACTACACGCTGGTTCTTTGGAAAAAGTAAATGTAATTGTAGAATACAACTTTTAGCCCTGTACATCCAATTGAAATTTTTTTATAAAAAATTAATTGTTCTAAATTCTTAACAAAATCCAAATTGTATGGTCCAATATTAGAAAGGTTATCATCGTTTTAAACGTGTTTGAATATTACTGTGATTGACTGAGACATTCGATCGCTGATTGCACCGTTGGAATGATTCCCTTCCGTCGCGGTTCCTGATCCTATATCATCCACGTTGCGCGCGACGGTGTCTTAATGATAAGGGGGTGGTTCATAAATATTTACGTAACATATCATCGCGTCGATTCTAACGGTGCAGCCGAGAAAGCATGTCTATAAAGGCAGCGATAATTCGTCCGGAAACGGGGAACAAGGTATTCGCGTCACGCACCGTGCACCCGTACATAATTCGTGCATTCTTTAAATCGTCGTCCGGTCTATTGGAGTCTTAGCCGGAGAGCTAGGATGCAAAGGTCAACGTGTCGCAGGCGCAATAATGGTTTATCGTTATCTGCCGGTGCGATAAAAACCGGCCGCAGCCACCAAGTTTTCTTTCACCCTCGAACGGGAACATTGCAGAGTCATTCGCGAGCGTTTCAATGCAAATTTCAAATCGCCGCTGAACGTTACGCAAGGTTGAATAATTTTCGCTCCGTCGCGTAGACGCCGGGGAATCTCTATTAGCGTTCCACATGGGTTGCTCCGGGTTACCTATGAAAGGCATAGAGTTCAGAAGCTTCACGCGCCGGTTTCACGAATCCCAACTTCGCAGGGTGATCAGCTAAAAATGTGTCACGAATTCATTGAAATATTTGGGAACGAACATTGTACGGTTTCAAGAGTAGTATACTGTTCTGCTTTTTTTTATCAAGATATAAATTGTAAATAAAGGGGATGAATCATAAATCAAAAACTGTTTTGATTATACCAGAGAACATTGCTAGCATCACTTGTGTATTACAAATTATTTATAGAGAACATATTGGTAACTATTCGTTTTTCACTCCATACACCCTTACAGTTTTTTATTCGGAGTTCAATTCGCTCTTCAACTACAAGATTGAAATTTACCTTCTACAATAAAGAAACTCTAGTTGATTTTCATATCTTGATAAAAAAAAGGAAGTTGGAGCGAGCGTGGCGATTTCCATTGACCAGGAGCTTCGGGCGGAAATGTAATTTTCTATAAAAGTCTGCAGTGGCCGACGCGGTGCGTTGCAAGTTGTGACACGCACATCCGAGCCCCACGTATATAATGGTTATTTTATTATCTGTGCGTTTAATGCTTACGGTTGTCGTTACTTTCTCATTAGCCACGACGCCGTGTCGGCACAGGAACAATGAAAAAGTTTTACGGTGTTCTCTTTCGACGTATAAGTACGATCGCCCGATGACTATGGAACGGAAATCCTCCTCTTTTTTGCGTTGAACGTAACGCTTTCAAGCGTCTCGGTTAATTGTTCGCAGTCCTACTTTGATGCGAGGGCGGATAAATTTTCAAAATATTGTTCACGTACATCTGATATATTGGCCGAAGTGCAAAAAAACTTCTCTCATAAACATTTGATCGATAGTGTATAACGAACGTGTTAAAGAGTTCGATATACATTTGTGTACATCACACAAAAGTGATTATTTTGTCTTGGTTTATAAAAATATCAGAAATGTATTCAGATTATTAGCGATTTTTATCAACAGTCTTTTACTTTGAAGGGTCCCATAAATAGACTGTTAAAACAATTTATTTTTAAATGAAAAGCCAGAATAACCGCTTAATGTGTAGAATATTAGAGGACCCGAGATAAGGTTCGATATGCCGATTATGCGAACGTGGTCGTGTAACCGGGCAGTAGCCGCAGCGGTGCCAAGTTGAGAACTCCTTGCATAATTGGAGTCAACGATGCGTACCGAGTGGCCTCCGCCATTGTCTGCATACAGTTAGCCGATTATTCCGCGAACACGTTCCGTACTATTCACACCAGTGACAAAACTGGCGGCTGCACGGGTGACATCGATGTGGAGACTGCATGCCGTTCTCATAATGCGCCTGCAAATTGACTTCTTTCTGCCTTTGTGTTTTTGTTGTCGATACCAACGCTGCGTTTCACGTCGGCCATTCAGCTCGCGTTTGAAGGTTCTATTGATAATTCACGTTCCAGTTCACTGGCTTACGTGCAGTTGATTTCGTGTACAGATCCTTCCAATACCATATTTCTAAACATTCGTTGAATTATTCCTGCGGCTAATGAATCGAATCACTCAGCTTCATACATGATTCCATTAAAAAAATATATAAGAAATTTTCAACTACTTGCTTGAAATTTTGCTTTAAACGTACCCCCTTTTTGAGACCGAAAGGCAAAAAATAAATTTATTTACGACTACTATTATTATTAATCATTTAACTGAATTCAATATTTTATGGCGATCCAGGGAAAAAATTAATTTTCTCCTTTTTAGTCTTTAAATATCTTGTAATCGATTTTAATTACCACATCAACCAAGATCTTTTGTAAGAGGGAAAATATTGTGTCATGATTACATAATTTATTATCCCGTTTTCATATCCAATAATTTGTCTTGCCTTTTCCCAGTCATCTTTTCCGTTGTTTGTTTTTTGTTTACTTTCACTTTTAACCCTACGAGTATGGCATCAAATATTGTCATCGGAAGCATGTGTGTATACAAAATTTCAGTAAGATTGAATTATGCGAAGACAACAACGCGGCAAGTTAATTTAAGCGTGTAATAAAAATGAAGTTTACCTTCGTATGATCTTGAAAACACTGTAAAATCACGTTTCAGGATTCAAGAAAATATTGGGCGTATGTAAACAATGTAAAACGGTTTCTGATTGTATTCCACCTACAATAGGTCTTTGTCCCACTGTGCTGCGACTATGCGGAGGCATCGCGTGAACGCGACACACGATAGTACCACATGTATGATACATATTATCAACGTTGAAGCCAATGTTCCAGATACTAATTGCAAGCGTCATTGACCTTGCAGAAAACGCGAAAAAAGGCCAGCACCGATCCGCGAATTAGTCGTGTTCTAAAGGCCTCGGCAGCGTTCCGAATGGAACCGGAAGCCGGTGGAACGCCCCCTGGTAATTTCAGTCGCAGCGTCTCGCGATAAACGCAAGGGCCACGCAAATTGCGAAACAAGCCGGTAGCCAGCGAAAAGAAGTCTGAGAGGCCGCTGCGACCGGCAGCTTCTGCACAGTCGGGGAATAATTAAAATCGGGGCGTATGCTGGAGCCGAGTGCGCAGTGTACGAAAGGAGAGGAGCAAGAAGAAGATGACAACGAAGAAAATTGTGTAGACAGGGCGCGGTATTCGCGGTTTTTGTCGAAATCGTTCAACCGGTCGGCGTCTACGAACTCTCGGAGTTTTTCATCGGCGTTTCTCGAGTGTATTCAGACACCAAGCGCATTTTCTCTCTCGCCACTTACAAAACGGTTCTACCGTTTACGCATTCCTCGCAGGCAGCAGTCTACGCCTTCCCAACTGTGACTATATACATATCTACAAGCTCCCCTTTTCCCGCTTTCCCTCTTTCCCGCCATGTCCTAGTCCCTATCCTCCCCACCATCCCTTGCGTTTTCCTATTCTCTGTCTTCTACCACCCTCCTCACTTCGCTCGGCACGTCCACTTCTTTGAATACACGTCTTCGCTCTGCGTTGACGTGTGTAAGAAGAATGCACCCGCCGCGCCGCTGCGAACCGCCATTCCGCTCGTTATTTTGCGGAATCTAATCACCGCTCAGTACTACATCGTATCGGGGAAATAGTTAAATAGATTTACGGGCGCGCTCGATTCACGCAAACAAGATTAATCTCGAGCGTGCTCCATATCGGAGCACATCCGAGGCAATGGTTCCTTTCTAGGTTGATGACTCGCGCTGATCTATTTCATATATGCCGATAATTTTGTTGCAATACTCGTGAAATGACGGCGGTCGACACCATCTTGTAACGTCGCGGAGAAACGCAACCATTATGGAGTGCTTTACGAGAGAAGAGGCCTGAGGAAAATCGGCGGAGACGTTGCCAGGCTTTTAGAACACGCGTGTCACGCGATTTATACGTTGTACCATCGCTAACGACGTCAATAACTAATACCTGATAAAAATACTGGTATATTTGAGTAAACAACGTTTATTATAAGACAATCACATACTTGTATGGCCAAGTCAAGTTTATATTCATCTTAAATATCCTATTATGAGATGCGTAGAGCTTGTATCTTTTCCCCCTTTTTTAATCCTAAAAAGATAGCCTTGGTTCGTTTCGTAAAAGGGGGGTACGCGGAACCGATTTACCTTTATTATAGTTTCGGTTGGAAAATGTTTTGGCGAAATGAATATTTACTTTTTAAAATATTTCTTTATCTTCACGAGTATTTCAAAGGAATCGACAAGTTCGAATATTAAAAAAAAAGAAATAATACGAATATAAACTTTGTGTATATTAATTTCTCATTATGGCTTGCGATATCCGTTAAATCGATCGATTATGCTATAACGTGTGGTTACAACCTTCTACGTTTGTCTTGGCAGTTGACTAAGAATATCTCTAATACACATCAATGTTACTGTTTCCTTATAATTTATGCCTCGACTTCATTAACATCTTGGCTAAACCATAATAGAGTATAGTCTTGGTCTAAGCTGGATCCTTGGGGTCGTCCTCCGACATAGATCGATCCGACATAGATTCTAGAAATGATATACCAAAACTGGAATTTATAAAATGTCCAATGTTTTTCGTTTAAATATGCGAAATGTAGAAATATATGAAAAGTCTTATAGTTTCGTCCAGCACTGTAGAATCGGCAACAACCCGGCTGAATTGAATAACCTCGCTAAGAGTTGATAGCAGCGAAACAACAACGATAGTGCCAGAAAGCATACGGAGACACAATGAGCTATAGAAGAAACATTCTCTTGGCTTGACCTCACGCACAGCGTGTCAGTTAGTCACCGAAACGCTCGAGCGTATTCCCTCCTACGTATTCATGCGCGTTCACGCACGTGCTCCGCGCCTCGCGCTACCAACACACAGGCATTACACTCCCTTTAGATCGCACGTGTGCGTATGCCGCGGTACGTGTTTTCAAACCGTTCCTATCGTCGACGATCGTCGTCTAGAAACACCGCTGTTTTTTCCATGGGTTCCCGCCACTTGACGTGGGAGTATTTATGGGGGAAAGTCCATTATTATCGGGCATCGTGATGCAAAAATAGTTGCAGAGCACATGTGCTTGGTAAACGCCATGTCGCGTGTCGCTTAAAATCTTTGCACGGTAGGTGTTCACACGACAGATCAAGGAGCGAGTCGCGCTTGAGCTAGTTAAGCCTTCCGGTTGATCACGTGTTTTCTAATTGTTTCTGTAGTATTAATATCAAGCTTAAGATGATAACCAACTGTTACGTGTAATTTAGAATTGTATGTACGTATTTGTTCATTTATGCCTATTGAACTCAAGTACATGTACAATAACATCGTAAATCAGAAATATGTCACGAATATGCTGGTGAAAGTTTCATAAACAAATTACAGTAACTTCCCTATAAAATCGGGAAGTTAATAATTAAAAATGAAACTCTGTTGTCGACGATTTATTCACTTGCTATCCTCTCCTGCGTTCGACGCTGATGGTAAGAGGTCAAGGAGTTAGTCTCTCTACACGATACAAGTGACATTTCAGTCCCGAAATATTACACGTGCATCGAGACATTACTGTATATCGTTCCGTTATTATTTCTTGACGAGAGAGAACCGGAAGTCACAGTCGGTATTGTTCTATATGAGAAAAATGTTTTATGTACCTTCACTCTTAATTGTTAATTATGCAGACGAAGCACCACGATTCTTTAAGCTACCGTTTTCGAATTTCTCCAGGTCTCAGGTTACTATGAACAATAGTTTAGAGCACTCTGACAGGTCTAACTAGACTGTCCCTAATACTAGACGTGTTAAAAGCTGTACAATTGCCGTGTCACGCGTTCTTGTTCCCTTGCTGCTCAGTCCGATCTGCTCCGTTTTTCATTTTGCAAACAATCGTCGCACGACAATCGCGCCACTCGTGCGCATTCACACGTGTGAGGAAGTCTTATTAATAATTCCACGTTTTTCAATTTTTTATTCGAAGTTGGATTTCTGGGGAATGTACTTTACAACTCGTTTACGTCATTGCAGAGGTTCGATGCACAATGGAATTATACTTTTCATTGACTCCAATGGAACTGTCACGTGACGTTATATGCACTGCTAATGTACTCCGCTGACAAATCATAAATTATGGTAATTAATAGAATTTCTGCAGAAATCGAGTAGATGAATTTTATTACGCGTGACTTGTCAATAGCCTCTATGTTTATATTGGAAAAAAGATTCTGAAATGTCAACGTGGGAAGTAAATTATCTAGGCGCATGTTTATAAAAAAAACAGGGTTATTATCTGAATCAATTACTTTGTTGACAGCACGCAATGAACGCAGAAGAGAATGTCAATGATATTCAAGTTGGGAAGGTAACCATGGAAAAGTCGATCTAAACGTATAAGATGAGCTAGTGCGGTGCCAGCTGCGATAATTCTTTTCTCCTCGAGGAAAGAATATCAAAACCGTCTACACTTATTATGTAAACCGTCTTGTTTATCGCATACACGCCGCGCCTCACTGATTCTGCATGCCAGACTGCGTTGCCGCCTATGCGTCATTTTGATCGCGAGTACAGATCATCGATAACACTGTCTAACAATTTGTATTTTTTTTTTTTGCGTTCCGAAACGTAGTACGTGAATACCGTACTATTTTCTATCACCAGAAATTGTTAAAACATTTAATGTAAACTGGAATTTTTAACATTAAAAAGATTGAAGCATTTATGAAGCAACTCAATAAAGCGTATAACGAATACCGGGTCTGTTACGTGGTAGCTACATTTTTTCGCAGGCGTTTATTTTTGTACGCCGCTCGCACCGAGTATTATGTAAAATATTTAAATATCTATAATTCTAAATGAAAAATATACATACTTGTGTTGTTGGGTAAGCCAGTAGAATGATGTTGCGTAAGAAATATTTGTATTGCTACCTACAGTTACCACACAAAAAATTCATGAAATAGAACTTTTTCGAAATGAAATAGCGGTTTTCAAATTCTATCGAAATAAATTAAAGTATTGCTTGTCACAGCGCAAAACAAAAATTAAGCTTTATCGAACAGGTGATTTTTGCTTCGGCTGTTGAATTTGGAAATATCCTGCTTTGATATTGTGTCCAGCGCACGCGTAATCCAGGTCAAAAGGTCTTAATGGGATATAGGTCAAGCAGTAATGATGGATGGAATTCATCGACATTCCCTGCCCGTGTAAACTCGCGAATAACTGAAACCTTGAAAAATCTACGTTCACTAGTCGCCGCTGCATTTTTGCTGGCTGAGAAAATCACTTTAAAAGGTAGTTCCACAGCGTGCCACGCGAAAGAGGATCATGGTCCTCTTTACGATGACAAAACGGAAGGTCGCAACGAATGCATTCCTTAAATAAAATACACATTCCTCAAGAAAAAATTAATAAAAAATTTCATTCGTTTCGAATCGAGATGTTTAGAAGTATAGGGTTGGAATGAGGGAGGTTCGTGGACGCAAGAATTTCAACGGATTCGAGAGTACGACTGCCATGAAATCGTGAAAAACATAAAGTCACAATATGAATTTCCATTTGAAAAACACGCGATGCTTTCGAAAGAACGATCTTTCGTGGCCGTGATAAAAGAGAGATCCACAAAGAAAACAAACCCATTGGATTTGCTTCCTTTTTGTTCGAACGGAACAAAAGGAACGATCGTTTACAGCTGAACGATGGCGACGGCGGCGTCAGGAGGGTTACCATATGCTCCCATGGATCGGAACGATTGGAGGACACAAGTCTTATTACATCGTGTTCCCAGGATCAATCTCGGCTTCCAATCTAGGTCTCGGCTCGTGCGAATTATGGAAAATCGGGGGTACCGTTACGAAAAACAATATGCGAAGGATCGAGTGCCGGCAATTTGCGTACTGCGGCACGGGACAGATTATTGAACTCTCTGTCATTATTTCTCCTTCTTCGTTCACCTCATCCGTCTGTCTCTTTCTCCTGCCACGCAGTTGGCAGCGTGGCTCGAAAATCTTGGGTTCCTGGCCACACGCGTGTCCACCTTCGTGCAGAACCCGCACAAAGAACACTCATTCGCATTATTGCAGAAAATAATGCGTCCCGCCCTGACCATGAGGCGCACGAGTAGAATTGCATGTAGGGTGTGCACGCAGCCGTGATGCACACTAATAGGTACACACACGCGCGAGTATCGTTACCTTTGTGTACGCATGTACCTGAAAGAGAAAGAGAGAGAGAGAGGGGGGGGGGCACGTTCACCAACACATAACGAAGGGTTCTCACAATCAGTACACAATCGGTCTACGACGACGGTGACATACACGGTGAACCGGGAAGTAAAAATGGTTGGCCGGGTCCCGGTTTTCCTTTAAAGCGTTCAATCGAGGCAGAGCCCGCGGACACGAATCCGATATGCGGGTAAAACGGAGCGGGTATATGAAGTGAAACGGTTCTTGCTCGAATAAGCGTTCCAGTGGGAGAGTCGTTCGTTAAATCCATACGGAGGAAATTTTTCGAAATGACCTTTGTCGGAGCAGGTCCAATTATAACGAGAGTAATTGTATTTGTAATATTTAAGCGTGACACGTTCCGTCGCGTGGGCTTGACCCACTGGTAGGTTACACGCCAATTTATTAAGTAGCTACGCTATGTTTACGCGACACTGGCATATCACATGGAAATTTATCAAATATTTTCTATGTTTAATAAATTCGAGGAAATTGTTTCTTATAAAAAGTTAGTTGGCAGTCGTGAAAGCATTGCTAAGGGAAACGCAGGCAATTAATTTGTCATTGCCGTTCATAATTGCTCGTAGCTCGAAGGTGAGTCGAACGGGCGAAAGCTATGCGTGAACGGGGGCTGTCGCGGCAGGACATAAAGGATACCGCGAGAAAAGGAATTCCTCGCGTGTCATTGGGTAGTTATGCCAGGAATTCGTATCACGAAATTGTCGGAGGGATGGAAACCGTTGGACGGTTTCTCGCGCGTCACCCTGTATGCACAGGTACATAGCCGCACACGTGTGTAGCCTCTGTTACACACACGCACGTAATGCCTTACGCACACGGCCAACCGTAAACCTCCAGTCTTTCAGTTGATGTCGGGACCGCGTAGAGTGTGGACTCCCCTGTTTCCGAAATCACAGTTCGATCGTCGTGGCTGAATTTTTCAGATACTTCTTTTATTATAATTTCTTTTTTTTTCGTTTTGTTATCCGGTTCAGACCGAAGAACCGCCGCTACTGTATCGACCTCAATAATGCTGGCGTACGTCGTCGGATACGTTTACTTTTACGTGGAGATACTTCGATTCGAGTTGCAAATGCTCGTGCACCCGGACGGATTTAAGTTTACGAGGTTCATGTTGTAAGATGCGAAAAGGAAGTGGAAGACACCCCTGCGGGCAGGACGTTCGTCGAAAGACGGATTCAACCTAGCTGATACATAGATCGAATCAGATGGTCGAGCGACGATTGACAAGTAACGCCGAATTGTCCTTTTCGCTCTCTTGGTCGACCTGCTCAAGGTAAAATCCCCGTTTTCCGGGCAATCGATACTGATTTACACGAACCTCACAGATGCTGTGAAATTTCAATTAACGCCACGGTGGACGGGCGGTTTCCGCCTCGAAATATCGGTCTCGCTTGGCTCGGGCGGATCGTTATTCCGCAATAATGAAACCGATAATGAAAAGTGATTCAAGTTGCCCGACCGAGCCGGAGAGACTGTTCAGCATTCACCACGGGTTTCAATTCCATTAAACAGTTCAGTATTTCAATTCTCGGAACCGGCCGGGATTGAAAACATCATTCTGCGAGGGGGGTTGCACAGTTCGTCGTGCGGTCATCTCTGGAGCGCTTGAATGAAAACATTTAAAATAAATAAATAAATAAATAAACACCGTTCCGTCATCGATGAGTTGACGATTGAGAAACCGATAAAGGGGGAGAAACAGTTTAACAAACGTTCACAATCGGAGGAAAGAGCGTAACGTCCGGCGCGGTCCGGCGGCCGCAGCGGAACGAAAAAGGCCTCGCGAAGCCGGGCGCATCCGGAGATACGTCGAGAAGTGAAAGTGCATTTTGCAAGATGACTGTAACTCTGGATAATGGCGAGTGCAGCCGCCACCGACGCCTCAGTGCGTCCGTAACACTCGACGAGGACAACGCCAAGCTGACACCCAGTTTTTCGGCAGCCTCGTCACCGTCCTTGTCATCGTCCTCGTCGTCCTTTCCGTGACACGTGTGCCAGCATGCGTCGTTTGAGAACGATCCTACTCGGAACGTGGAAGAAACGACACGCATTTGCAATCGTAATTGGCCGAATTAACGTCAAGTGTAAACTCGGTGACCCCGCGACCGCGTTCGTCATCGGCGTTCGTCAATAATTCATGAGGCTGGCTTTCCACCGACATTGAGAAAAATTAAAATCGTCGAAGCGGTTATGAGTGCGTTTCCCGCAAGGTCATCGGAGCCGCCCTGCGAGAAGGAAGAGGAAGAGGAAGTGGAACGGCCACGACCCTTGGAACGACCTGCGCGGTAACGGGAGCAATAAGACTCGATCGCTGCCTTGGCTCTCGCAGCCACGTGGACTTCCGAACAACAACATGGAAACTATATTGAATTGTAATCATTCGACGACACATTTCTGGAATGTTTTTAAAGTTCGAAGATGCGATAACCACTATCGTTATTAATACAGCCTCTGCACGTCTCTTTCTCTCCTTCTTCTCCTTTCCTCCAAGGCCCGACTGTATCTTCGGTAAATAACAACGCGTCGCCTCTACCTCGTTCGACGACTAGATAAGTGCTTCCTATCGTTTAGACGATCGAAAGTGGCGATTCTCCCCTTCCTTTTCCCCTTTGAGCACGCTAGAAGAGATAGGATATCCTGCGCGCTCTAACTCATCCAGGACTTTTTTGCCTCTGTGTCCTGCAGACTTGACTCTATGGAACAAGAGCATCAGCCAACGATGGAGGAAGCTGAGGAGGAGGTGTTCCGTTCAGGAGACGTCCGAACCGCAAGAGGCTTTGATACAAGGCGGAACGACCCAGGGGGTTATTCAAGCGGTTAGATCCAGTCCAGCTAGCAGAGAATCTTCGCCAGCTGCGAAGAGCCTTCAAGATGGCAATTCCCCGAAGAAGCTGTTGCAGACCAGCTCTTTAAGACTACCAGGTAAGACGGGTGAAATGACCAATTACTAAAGAGGAACCAAAATTAAACTAATCCATTTCGTCGATATTCTTAATGAATGTTTAGGCACCACCAAGGGCATAGCGGACATTCAGAACGTCCTCCGGAGCAAGTTCAGTAAGATAAACGCTGGAATCAGGAAGAGAAAGGCTCTGAGCGTGACCGAAGTATTCTCGCAAAAGGACAACGCGTCGAACTTCTATGTACCCAGTCCGTTGACTTCGTCGTCCAGTCAGAACTTCGAAGGCGATGGCTACGATTCCAGCGAGCCAACGTCTTTGCCGCCGTATCCGTACCACGACAACTTGGAAACCTTGGCGGAGACCAGTGTGCCAAACTCTCCAAATTGCAACAGCACCGTGACCAACAGTAACAAGACGTTTTCGTACTCGCAAAACAGCAGCGCCTACGACTCGCCTGTCCTCAGCCACGATCACAGCCATAAGGATATCTACGAGAACGTGGTGTACGCAGGCAGCTCGTCGCCAGGATGCTTCCCTAGATCCAGGGGCGTGTTACAGCGCAGCAATTCGGAAAACCGCGATGCTGTCAGACAGCACGATCACTCGTACGAGAACGTGCGCTATCAACGGGGCCACAGGTCGGAGATATCGTCAGCGGTAACTAGCCCTCAATCGGACAGGCATTTAGCGAGGAGTAATTCCGAGACGAGAGATCATCACTCGTATGAAAATGTACACTTCCAGAAAAATGGTAAGGCTCGGAATCAGTCTGAACCCGCATTCGACGAGATTCATATACCGAGGGTGACGCCCAGGAAGAGGGTGACGGACTTCAAAGTTGGCGGACAGGTGAGCACTTACACGAACGGGTCTGGATCTGGTTGCATGAGCAAAGAGGACGGCCCATCCAGTTTGGGAGCTGAAAAGAGTCCTGGGAAGAAAACAACGAGGAGATTGAATAGCAGAAGCGTCGCCAACATTCCTACTTCCTCCGGTTCCGGTTTGAAGACTTGGCAAGTAAGTCGGTTTATATCTATCTACGTACTCGTCATCTCGGAAAAACGTTCAGCGCGTTTGCTTTTTAAACTTGCAGACAAACGATTTCTCAGCATGTACATAACTTATACAAATCTACAAAACATATTTCTCCAAATTTTTCGTTAAATCTCATCTGATAAACTCATCCATAGCTTGGCAGAAATACTAAAGTCGTTTTGTCCATTTATGTAAATATGTACAACAAAAATGCATTTGTCAATTTGTTGCGTATACAAAATAGTACTACTTTGTCCTCTATCATTTTTTAAAAATATTTACTATTTACAAAAAAAGTTCATTACATTGGTTTTTTTTTCGCCACGCTGAACACTGCGCCACTATCATCGATGCTCGCCGCTCCACTATAACCACAGACTAAGATTTGTTTTGACCTCGCAACACGTGTCTTCGCAGGGTACACAAGACACGGACGAAGGCCTGAATACCGACTCGGAACTCGAAGACATCGACGAAGCTGGCGAGGGTGAAGAGTCGAGGTTCTGCACCCTGCCAAGACCAGGCAAGGGTGGCGCGTCATTCACAATACTAACTGCCAGATTCTATAAGGGTCCTGGCCACAAGGGACTCGGTTTTAGTATCGTAGGCGGTACGGATAGTCCCCGAGGGACCATGGGGATTTACGTGAAGACTGTCTTCCCTAATGGGCAGGCTGCTGATCTTGGCACTGTTAAAGAAGGTACGACTGGCTCTGTTAATCCAACATGAAAACGTGATTAGATCAACTTTATCGCTAAGAAATAAATAACACTGTACACATATTGTTTCAGGGGACGAAATTTTATCCATAAATTCGAAACCTCTTCACGGTATGACGCACGCCGAAGCAATCGCCGAGTTCAAATCCGTGAAAGCTGGGGACGTGGTTCTACATGTTGGTCGGCGCGTGAATAAAAAGAAAAGGGATTCTTTGACCCTACCACCTGTGGCTCCTGCGGCGCCTCGTCAACAAGTCCAGTGAACGAGTGTTCGTTTACACCCACATTCCGCGAGAATGCGTGTTACCTCCGACTCTTTAACAAGTGCAATGGCCATGTGCTTTGCAGATGCTGTCCACCTGTGAGCAATATCGTTTATTATTGCTGGCAATAATAAGAGCGGGACTGCGTTCGCATTGCACCGCTGGACTGGCTTCTGCAGGTTGTTTTCGATTATAACGGTGATGTTTCTAGTTCAGAATCGTTTCATTTGTATGCGAGTTCATCATCAATATGTCGAGAAAGTTGTATTTTTTTCCGTGGTAACACCCTTGTTTTGACAGCTATGGGAATTGTCGATGAAGGCTCAGTGCTGATGCGTTATACGTGCACGTAGAGCGTAAACCAATCAATTTGATGTTGAAAATTGAAGAAGTAGAGTATCGTTATCGTTGCATTCGAGTCGATGTGTCTCGATAAGAACGACGATCGCAATGGCTTGACGCCATAAATTGAACAGAAGTTTCTCTACCTATCTACTAGTGATTTCAATGCTCGTCGCTCGGACGGAGGCGAGGATCGAGCAGGTATAAATGAATCAAAATTCGACGTAATCTTATAATCTGGTATGTGTATTTGTAATCGATGTACCACCGTATTTATCGATAACTTTTCATAACTTAATCGTTCTCTCCAGTAATCTTCGGAGCTACTGACAGTAGTGCACAATTAAGCATTCGCTTAAGGTGGATCGGGAAGAAGGTGGCTTTTGCAATTTAATGTATCGATTTAATACATTTGCGACTGATGTATCATTTGTTGGAATCGGGCGGACAGCGACGGACACTTAAGCTGTGCACTACTGTATCAGCGTAAACGAATCGTGCGAAAGATCCGAAATTCGTACTATTTATCATATATCGACTTTTACAAACGAAACGATGTATTTTTCGAGATAATAATCAAATTTTTAGACTGTTCTCGAGCAAATGATCTATATTTTAATAAACGATCGCGATATCGAATCGAATGAAACGGACGCGGATGAGGGACGATCGCGGAGACCTCTCTGCCGTGGTTTCGCCAACTAAACAGATTTATTTTTGTAAAACAAGAATCGAACAAATGGAAGGAACTGTGCGAGCAAAATATCAACCAATCTAAACGGTCGTTCATGGCAGAACAAGCAGAATTCTGTAAACCTCGAATGGCCTGATCGAAACGGGAGGCGCGCAACAGGACCGGCCAAAGTTTTTCCACGTTGCCGCGAGTGAGAATCGAATTATTTTTTAACTATCGCATAGAATGTAACGATGATCGCCCAAAGATGAAGTCCAAAAAATATTTTTACTACGAGACGATTGCGACGGGATGAGAAAGACGATGAAACAGTGCATATCTATAGAACTATATATATTTTGACGAGACGAGCGAGAACGCGTTTAATTTAAGGCGAGAAATGTTATTAGTATCTAGTCCATCTGTAATATTTCATTTCGAGATAAACTTTTCAATCCAATCGATTCTTTTGTTTATTTTATAGATACATTATCCGAGGAAAAAAACGAGAAAATATATATATATATACATAATACATATGTATACAATCATATATTTCTTATATCGAATTTTTAAAAAGTCGAAAAAGATGCTAACGTAACAAGCGGTTAATCATTCGATTAGATTTAAGGTGTCGCGTTCCCTGCGACGATATCGCTTGTGTTTTCCGCGACTCGTGCGGAGGAATTAATTCTAACAACGAGACACTTTCCTTTTCGTTTTCGAGCGTCGAATTACGCTCGCAACCTTTGTTTTCTCTCCTTCTATCCTCCAACAGGAGGAGTCGGCATCGCGAACGAAGAACGCGTTTGCAGCAACTTTCTTTGTCTTCCATGGATCGAGGCGACGTTAATTAAGTTAGAATTAATCACTCCATATTGAAATGTGCGTTGAACGGCGCTGAAAACAACGCGCACGCCGCCCTCCGACAACTACGATTCATCGAAAGAGAGAGAGAGATAGAGAGAGAGAAAGAGAGAGAGAGAGAGAGAAAGAGAGAGAGAGAGGACTGGATGGACGAAGACGGATCGAACTGTTGTCTTTTTGGTTTTATTAATTATCATCTTCCATGTTACGACGATGTTACAATGATTGGTGATTACAACGATTGGTTTGTGTAAATTTCCATTATCAAACGATTGGTCCACGGTTACGTTCGACGATCCCATCAGAAGGAACTTAATTTACTCTGCGCTCAATCGACTGGTGATACAAATCGATATCGTTCGACCAGCGAGTTGATCGTGCCCGATCGAAAACACCCCGTGATCTGTAATCACGATACGATTTTTCTGTATATGCGTGGCAGACTATACCTCCTCCCCGGACGAACATCGGAAACTCCGTCGACAACGTTCACGTACGTGTATTCGCTGGCGAGCGTGCGAGCGCGACGCAATGTTATGCATACAAAGGACTTGATAATGTTACTATATTTTCTATTTGCTATGCGGGCTCGAATGCAAATAAAATAGATCGTATAATGGAGTCCCGTGCGCCCCCCCCCCCTTGATCTATAGAACGCATTGCCCACATCCTTCCCAATCGGTCGTAGCCTTTTTTCTCGCGCGTTCCCTGTAACACGGTCGTTACAGAGGGTCCAGTGCTTCCAGTCAACAGAACGAGACAGGGACCGTTCCTGCATCGAACAAAGCATAGCGTTGACGAAGAAAACGGACGATCACAATTGCGAGAGATCATTTTGTCGGAGCTGATGCGGGCACACTTCACCTAGCCTCCTTGAAATATATGAACGACAATTCTTAAGCTCTCTAACGCACGCAGTGGTCTATTGTTAAACAAGTCTCCGATCCAGCACTTTATCGAACAATGTTTTTTTAACCGATCGATTTTGTTCATTAAAAAAAATATACTCGACAATCTATTCACGAGTTGTTCGCTAAAAAATGATAGACCGCTGCGTGTCGAAATAGTTGCACGCCTACACAGCGCTGCAGCGATTCTTCTGGTTAGTTGAATCATTGGATATATGATAGTCGGGAATTAATAGCAGAGAGACAGATACAAGAAAAATAATAGATAAACCTTCCTAACGCATCATGGTAATACAGTCTACGTGCAGTACCCTAAATTCTACGAACATTACAAATTCCAATTTCGACCGATCGAACCGGAGAAACGAGCATTCTCAGATCTCGTTTACGTGCTGGTGAATATTGTACGCTCGGCCACCTCGTCTGGACTCTTTCGGCACAACAGTTAAATGTTCGGAAACGACATCCTGAACCCTTTTGTCGCCTGAACTCTTCTCGGCCAGCAACTCGGATGGCTTCGAGTAAACGAACGTCGTTTCCGCTCCGACTGATCGACTGATCGTCGCTGATCCTTTCAGAACGTTGTCCTGCGCACTGAGCAACTGTTTGAACCGTTCGTCGTTGTTTTTCTCCTGGTCCCAGTGTGTACGAGCGGATCTAGATGTCGTGGGCACGTCGGCGCGTTGCTGGTTCACCGGCTGATTTTTGTTCTTGTTGGTAAAGTTCAGCTTCGGGTTCAAGTTCAAACCCAACCATTGCGAGAAGAGAGCTATACCTTGTTCGGCGCTAGCGGTCACCGCTGCTATCAGCTCCTCGGTGTTCAGAGAGTCTTCCTCTTCCGTGTTCTCGGCGGTCTCTGCAGTCTCGGTGATGCTGCGAAAGAAATCGTTTCAATCAGAGCACAGATTTTACTGTTTTCGGATAGGTCGGCGAGATCACAAAGAAATAGTAGAGCCACAAGATCGAACGGTCCCGAGGATTTTTCTTAGTCAAGGCTTTACTGTATATCTTTCTCCATTTCACGGTTAGCGGTCGATATAGTTCCTCGCAAATCTCCCCCAAGGAGCAGAGGGAAACATTCGACCCGTGAAAATGGCGTCAAAGCGAACTACGAAATCCAATACGGATTATGCGCGCCTGATCGCATAACGTTTTCGGGATCGTACTCACGCGGAGACTTCGATTTGCCGCACCACTTGATTGAAATTGAAGCAGCCCATGTGGTAGGTGGCTTGCGGTGTGCCCAGCAATGCAGGCTCGATCACCAGACACCCGTCGTAACCAGCGTCGGCTTGCTTGATCGACGTAAATCTCGCGCATATTTGCGCCAGATCTGATAGAAGGTTCATGCACGTTGGTTTGTTGGCCGCGTCGGCTGTGAAGCATTTAAATCGATCATTTTTACGAAACAGTTCTCTACAGTCTGAACGAGGGGCCTAACGTGTCGATCAAATCAATTTATATCGGCACTGTCGACTCACAGTTTCTGTATCCAATGAACGTCCGGAAGCTTTCCAATAATTACATATTTCATGTGTAAAATTTTACTTGTAATGAAGGATCTGTGAAGGATCGCATTATTTAAACGCTAGAACTTCCAAACAGTTGAAAAGAGAAATTCCTGAACGACTACTTTCGTTATACATATGTGTAGTATACAGGATGTATCTAAGAACTCGGCCGAACAAGGTCTAGGTAAATGCATCGTGTATAAACAAAAAATTAAATTTTTGAATAGTCTCTGATGAATACATCTGATATCGACGATTGCAAAAGCAACATCTGGTGTTTTTTATTTAAACAAATTTGACAGTTCTGGTGTCAAGCAAACAGGTTATCATCGAAACGACGGGTACACACCCGTTAGGGTACTACGTCATGGACTTAATTTCTCACCAATCTTAATGGTGGCATTGTGCACGGGATTGTCGCCGTAGCTCAAGTTCAACGAAACGTTCTGCTCCTTCTGCTTGACATTGATGCAGGCAGTCCCGCCTAGGTCAATGGTAGTCGTCAGATTCAAATCAACGCAGCACAGACAATTGGAGATCTGGCACAGGCATTGGGACTGCGCCGTGGTCGATCTTCCGCCGGAAGCGGGCAGGTCCCACGAGAGCAGTGTTTCTGTCGAGGGAAAAAATAACAAACGTTCGAGAGAAACTCACCAAGAGAAATTGGAACAAAACGAAAGTCGTCGATCGAAAGTCAATGAAAAAAATCGTTGTGCTTTCCATCGATAGTTCCGACGTCAATTCTGAAATTATCTCCCCTCACGGGCCTGACACCGTTCTCTCAAATTCGCAATCGCCGCGGACGCAACGTAGCGCGAAGTGTGTCAAGCTCGTCAATCTGCGTCAGGAAGACTTCGGGCCGAGCGTACTTTCTCGCCTTACTAGGACGTAGCCACGATTCGCGTATTCGAATTCGAATCCCATCGCACGACAAACCCGCCGGTAAATCTAGTTAACGTGAACAACCCGTAGAATTAAACGCAGAAAGTGTACCACGCCAAGGTAGAAACAGTAGAGTAACTTCGCGTTAAAACGGAAACACCCCCCGCGAAAGGAGACACGATTGGTATGCTAAGAACGCGGCGATTGTTTACCCTGACGAGCATCTCGGTTGTGCGTGTTCCGCTGACAGTTCGCGAGCTGTCAGAACCGACGAAAAATAGGAACGTTTTTAGGGGAGGGTAACCGGTCTGCTCACCGAGAAATCCAGCCGAAGACACCATGGCGACGGCGGTGGTCAGCAGCACCAGAATGGTAAACCTCACAGCCATCGTGTCCTATCCTCGTGAGATCGTCTCGATGTGATTATTCCTTTGACGGGGTTTGTTTTTCGGAGGTGCTCGCGGCGACCGATTCGACGAAACGCGGTACGCAGAATTCACCGCGACAGAACTGTCAAAAGGATACACACGTTCCTGAGGCTGGAGATCCTGCCCAGCAAGGAAGAAGCTTAAATCTGGGCACAAAGCCGGGCGCGGGTCTCGGATCGGCGATCGGTCGGCAGTCGGCACGAAAACTGGCGACAGGATTGGCCACGGCGACGATGAGGTGCCACGCCATTGGCCGAGGTGCGGAGGTAACAACGGGCAAGGAACCTCATCTGGGTGACCGGGTGACCTCCTTCGGCAACCTGGTACCAAGAGAGGACTTACGCCACCGTCCCATCTGTGGTGTCAGCCATCTGCTGAAAAAAAGAGCCTGTGTTCTTCTTTTTTTTTCTTCGTAGCGAACGATGGCTACCGTTTACAACTTGACAGGAAAAGCATTTCCCTTTACTCGATTTCCTTAAACAACTTACATCGGTCAACGAGTCCCCCGTGCTCCTTGTCACCGATGACAAACATTCGGATGGAGTAAAAGTGAATATATTTCTATACGCGTTTCGGTAAGTTGATCATTCGAAAAGCGGGACACACGGAAAACCACGTTAGATACATATGTGTACCAACGAGTCCTGTTCAAGGCTCTTCTTTTCGAGGCGCGGAACGTCATCCTTATTGCGCGTAATTACAGTAATACACGCACCAGAAATCGATGCCCGAGAATGATTAGATACCGTCGTTAGCATGAAATCGTTTCCCCGTTGCCACAATTCCCTGGTAATTATATTTTCACCATGTTATCCGGCCGAGCGTGTGTTCAACCAGTACCTTCGCTTTTTCCAGATCGATCTTGACAGTGGCATGAAAACGTCCAACGAAAGGAGAAGGAGTGTATGCTCGGTTGGACGAGGAAAATCCATTATCGTTACGCTTGGACACTCCGGAGTTCTAATTACTTCGTCGCGATCAGCGTCGTCGTAATTGTATGTTTTTAATTTCTAGCATTGTTAAAAAGATCTATTCGAGGTAGAAATATCATCACTGTCTAACAAAATCTGTCGTCTAATCGTAATTGATTCGTAATTTGTATTTTGAGCTTCTTTCGATAATTATCATCCACTGGACTACCTCTATGCACTCGTTAGAAATTGATGTTCATTCTATGTACTACGAAAATGGAGGACATTCATACAATTTATCGTAAATATCTAATAAAAGCTTGTTAGTTTCGTCTTAAACGAGGACACCTTCAATTAAAAATAATTCTGTCGAACACAACTGGAGAAACTGATCTCGTTAAAAATACATTCTCGTAAAGCGAACTGTAAATAATTATTCTTTTGTAGATTGTATATAAAAAGGATGGAATCGAAGGAGAAATTATCCATAACGTTCCGTAAAAACTCGTTTCCTCTTATCCTGACCCACTTCTTCGTTATTTACCTGGTCCGACGAGCGACGGTTTAGAATCCCAGAGCGTGTTGCCGGAAAATACATATTGGTAGAACAGAATGGACGTCATCGACAATAATTGTCCGGTGTAGCGGAGTTCTTCGTTGTTTGAATTCCATTGTAGAATCTCTATGCCGACGAACAAGTGTTGACCAAGGCAAACCACTCCTGACCACTACTTTCTCCGACCTACTAACCGGAGAAAGACCCCTCCTCGATTACCAAAACACCGTTCCGCCTGGAGATGCCAGGGAGATAAAGGATCTTATCTCTCGTGTACGAATGTTTGTTCGCGCGGATTAGTCGACAGGCGATTGTATTTTATTAATCACACATCAATTAGCCTTTCGGTTCATGTTTAGAGATGTATTTTTGCGGTGGTTGATCGACCGACTATCCAAGCGTCAAATCTACAGTGGCAGACAAAAGAAAGATTCAAATTGGAATTTCTGCATAGGGATATTAACAACTTTTGATAACATTCTCGTCACACTGCACATACGACGGAATACGTTAATAATCAATTTTGTTTGACCAATGCAGTTGTTAAAAATACATTATAATGACTAGACAGTAGATTTTATAAAAATCAAATGAAGAGAAAGTATATTTGCTAACTGGAAGTGTCTTATGGTCAATATAAGATACGAATACCATTAATTTTCGTAGCTCTCAATTTTCGCTTTTTTTCCTTTTCAAAGGGATTTTATCCACTCGGGATGTCGAAAAGGCCCCTTTCGTCGATTCACTTGCCGACATCTTATCCGAGGTATGCCACAACCTGTTCTTGTCTTTTAGCACTGAATTTTCCTGTTCTAGTTTTTTCACATCCATTAATTTATAAGACGTAAATATATATTAAAAATTCATTGCTGCAGTGAAGTAAAATTGCAGTTCGTAAAAGTTGTGATCGTATTACATTACTGTTTAAACTTTCTTTTCTTCGCCACTGTAGTTCGACCGTTGCATACGGAACCAACGACCAGTTTGAAGGTCGGTGAAATGTTTCGGCGTTAATTGTAACGTGTAAAAGCGAACTGCACGTTCGATGAATGAAGAATTTCCGTCTCGCTCATTACGGATGCACCACGCGGACACCTTTCCTTCGTTATAATTTATAGCGGTAGAAATTGATCGGCTCGGAGTGTGGGGACTAATGATTAGGACGCGCGGCTATTGGGGTTTGTGTGCTGTGTTGGGGCGTGTGCAAATTTGTGTACATAGAATACGCTAAGTATACGAAGCATGTAACAATGTCCGGACGCAATAAACACAACTCAATTAACTTTTACCCATGCTCGTTACCGAGATTCAACTTGCTCAAGGAAACGGTTCGGGCAATGTGAAATTAGTCTCTAAATTTGACCTGCTTCCTATAATGATCTATTAACTACTAGGGAGATGCAATCTAATCACTGCTTACATTATAATCTACCGCTTTAATTGCCAGACATAAACAGGATGAATAGATTGGCAGTGTTAGCACTTTACCTGCCTGAAAAGCTTTAAAAAAAGACTTTTGAGATATTTGGGGCATACTCGCTAAAAAGATATTTGGGGCATACTACTAAAAAAAAATTTTTGGATCATCTCTTCAGTTTTCTACCCGTAACATTGTGCAAAACTACCTCAGGTAAAAATGAATTATAGTTTATGAAAGCAGAAGACTCGAGCTTTAACATGAAATCAGGGTTATAGTTGTACTATTTTATTTTAAAAATGATCACACTTAAATGTCGACGGCTTGTCGAAATAAGTTTTACATCAACTGTATTTCTATATGGATTAAGCATAAAAATATAAAATTTCAAAGTGCAAGTTTCCTTCTCGCCAAACAAGTGAACGGTCGTATAAGTAGTACGAATAGAAAATCGGTCCATCGAAACTTCTAATTGTATGCGAACGTCGAGTTAAATCCGGTTAAGAAAACAGGACCCTCTAGCGCACACACTTTTGGCAGCATGTTCGCTTTATCTTCCGCCAAGTTTAGTTAATAATTCAACTGAATTTCTGTTCTGTCGATATCGAAGTTGTTTTATTTCTATTCCTGGAATTGCATCGCACAGACCAATCGATCATCAGGATTCCCCGACGACCCTGTTATCCGATCTTGCGATCTCAGTGTTATCGTCATGCGTTGAGTAATCTTTGTAATACTCGAGCGTAAAACGTCCATGGAGGACCAAGGCTGGTACCAAAATGATCCGGACGTGGTTTGACACCGACACCGACAGTGGTTGAACGAGCGACGAAAACGCTACTTCCTGGCAACTTTCGTCGTCGAAACGACAGCTTTAGAGTCTGGATCACCTGGGGGATCTCTGCTGGTGGGGAATCGTCGTCTCATTTACCTAGACTGTATTAGAATGCTTAATAATCGGAACGTCGAGCGAGGTAGGTGGTGGTGGCTTGACCGACTTTTAAAGAAACCTTTGGGGGGAGTTGGGCGGCAACTTCAGTTAGACATTGGCCTCCGCAAGACGAAGAGTCGGAAAAAAGATCGGAAGGGTGCGACGAGGAGAGACGTTTTTTCCGAAGGATCGTCTGGCTACCGATCACATTGTTACCTTGGATTTCGTCCGTCAACGCACAGGTAAGTCTCCGTCGTTTCTCTAACACTTGAAGAGCCGCCTCTTCTCTTTGTGGACACTTCCCTCCTAACCGCTGATGCAATCTTTTCATCAGATTCCGAGCATCGTAAACCCTCAACTTGTTATATCCACTCTGGGTACTCGAATCAAAACGATTCACCTTGCTTCGCCAAACAATGTTTCTGTCAGCGTTCTCCAGACGATACGAGTGAGAGAGATCAATGAATTCCAGTGTTTTGTTATGACGTTATCAGCATGAAACAGGAGCGGTAGATTAAACGAACATACCGTGGCGTACTGTGCACCGTTCCCCGTGTTCTAACCGTATAATCACCGACGCGAAGACAATGGGAAGCATGTGCGTCCGCAAACGTGCTTCCTTAATCGAGTCACCGAAGTACCCAGCTGAACGGCGCGCAACTCGTCTTTGACCGTGACCGGGATTTAGGTCAACCGGTCGCCGACTGACGGAGGAGCTTCTAGACCTCGTGCGAGCCGGCACGGCGCGAATTCTCCGTTCGAAACTCGAGGCAGAAATCGTTTCTCCCGCGTGCTCTCCTTGCTCGAAATGATTGCTCTCTACCTACGCGAACAAATAACCATGCTTCACCCTTCGCGATACGTTATCGTTAACGAGCGTAACACGTGATCGTATTGTTCACACCGTTTTGCCGCATCCGGTATTTCCGTGTGACACGCTTCGCGGTTCCGTTAGCTTTCCTGTCAAGCAATTCGTGAGTGGCTCCGACTCCTTCCTTCGGACCGGAAAAGTATCTTCTCTTGTGAATCTCTCGAGCAGCACTCACCCTGAAGGTAAGTCGATACGAGAACACTTGAAAAGATCCATAGAACTTTGAAGACATGCTGTGTGAAAATTCCGTAACAACGTCTTCATGTTCTCTGCTGAAATATAGCTTAACCCTTGGACAACGGAACTTGGGTTATTCATTTGAACCAGGGGCACAAATAACAGTGTGAATGCTCTTGAAAAATATCAAACTGTGTAATTATGGTCGAAGTGTTGACAGAAACAATGAAAGAACCCGGCGAATAATCAATTCCGTGGAACCGTTTTAGTTTTTTAACTAGCCGATCGTTGATAACCATTATTGAATGCTTTCAATTAACTTTTAGCAGTCGGGGTGCCTCAGAGTCACCATTAAAAATTACAGTAGCATTATTCACAATATTGTATAGATTATTAAAAATGTTGATATGTAATCAATTACAACACATTCAAGTATTATATCAATTTCATATCCATAAAATGCAAAAAATCATGAAAGGTTTAATTTTCAAGTTGAAATAGCTCTGATTGCATATGGTTAAGACGCTGTGTGAAAGACAGTATTTTCGAATACAATGGAACAACGTCTTTTGAAATGGTACGGACTTTAGCAATTGACTTTAGCGAGCCCACCACGGAAATGAAGGGTGCAAGTGTCTTCGCGTATAGAGCAACTGTGGGAGACATTCATCATATTCTTAATCCTTACGTTGCAGAGTAAAACAAGAAGATGCGGCTGTCGGTGGTTTTCGAGTTATTGCTGATTCTGCTGTTGATCGCGTTCGCAGCTTACGGCAGAGTTATCGGTAATAATGCTACTCTTTATATTTGTTTTTATCAATTTCTCCGCTGAAAGGGAAGCAAAGGTAATAAGTATGTTAGTTAGTATATCAGAGCTGTATGCTCACTGTCGATGACATACTGTGGAAGAGGGTTTATTCACGCTTCGTTTCCCCAAGAGTCAATTTACCTGTGCAACGTGTAATTCACTTTCACGTGTTTTGTTACGTAAAACCGTAAATATTATTTAGATTTATCTAATTGGTACTTACCTGATAGACGTGATTAGGGAATCAATGTAATCGTTTGGATTTGAGCTTTGCAGATTCAGTGATCCGATTATTTTCTTTTTCATTTTTGTCATTGTCTTGTGAAAATTAATTGTACGTGCAATCTAGTCATTATATTTTACGAAATAGCTATTGAAATTCTTGGTTGCTGCCTCTTATGAATTAGTACAATTCACGCAGCCTGTGAACCAATTAGTTTACGTGCCCATAGCATTGAGAGGTGTAATATCGAAGGCAGTAGCAAAGTTGAAAATTTTCTATAGATCGGAACCAGACCGAGCAACGAGCCATCGACAATAGTTCCAAGCAGAGCAACGTTGGTGTATCGATGCTGTCGTTGAAACAAGCGACCGATAATGTCAACAGATACTGCACTTGCAACGAGAACATATGCAATTGTTGCCGGGACTTCCATATACCGTTGGTGCAGCTGCAGGGACCAGGTAATTATTTTCTGATTTGATTCAAGGTATTAGAATGCGGACATTGGAAAGTATAACAGCTGAGATAACGACATAACGCATCCGCGGCACGTTATACTTGTTTCTTCAACTGTGCCTGCGGAAGAGCTAATTGCATGACACGGATTCTTTAATTTTAGGATGCGCGTCCTTGCAGTATCTTCAAGGGGATAACTTGGCGGTTCAGCTTAGCTTCGGCGACAACATCTTGACCAGCACTATCGTAAATGGTAAATATTATATCATGTTTATATTAACTCGCCGTGTAGTTTGTTATACGCATCAAATCTTGTAATCGAATTTTAAACCACTTCCCGATGAGCCAGAGACTTGAAACCATTAAACATAGCTCAGAACTGGATGATAATGCAAGATTAAAAACAAACTTTTTGTTAAACTGTGCGTTTAGTAGATAAAAATATCTCAGCGGGAATCAAACCCGGGCCTTACTAAATACTCGGTAGTACGATCAGTATTAACAACGCTCGGTAGCGAAGACTAAAAAGTAAAAAATAAAGAAATATATAAAATTTTTTTTTAAAACCACGCTTATATTAAAATGCACTAAAAAGGAGAAAATAATATTTTTAAAGATTACGTTAATACACTTGAGCGTTCCGCGCTTTTAATTATAGTCACTAATATCTAAAAAAATTATTTTCTCCATTTCAGTGCAGTTTAATATAATTGTGGATTTTAAACAGCTTTTTCATATATTTTTTTATTTGTTAAAGTTTCTTCTATCCTGGTAAATCTCCATATAGAATCTTTGGGAACTTATTAAGGTTATCAAATAGTGAAATAGTGGACTACATGGGTATTGTTAAAATAGCTAATCATTCGAAAAGTGTGTTGTTCGTTGCGTGGTTCTTTCAACTCCCCCTCGGAATTTGAGAAACTCGTTTCGACTTTCACCGATCCTTTGTACACAAAGGCAAACGGCAGATTTTGTCGGTCAGAGGTTCGCAGTTCCGAACAAATTCATGTCTCTCCGGTGTATAAACATCGGATACTTGGCGTCGTGTCAGAGCAAACTTATTCATAACGCATAGGCGTCGCCTGGCCGATCAACGTGTCCGGATCGATCGCGCGCCAAGGTGAAAGTTTCGCATACATTAAATGATCGCACAAAGGAATGCGTTTTCTAAAATGTTAGATCTATCCAACTAATAACGGCACCGGCCTGATTTTCAGGAAAGAGTCCAAAACCGGTGTGCGTCCCGTTACCCGGAGGATTCACGAAATTCTGCGGCAGGATCTACTCGATCCAACGCGAAGCCAAGAATCACTTCAAAGCCTGTCTCGGATTGGAGCTGCAATCGTCTACGGAATTGGAAGCCAGTTTACGTGTCAGCTGCTTCAGGTAATAAAATTAATGTTATATGCAATTGTTCAACATCAACGAGTCGATGTCGCTTCGTGTCCTCGTATAAAAAATTTAGAAAGCAGTACACTATTAATGAACGATAAAAATAATACTTTAAGACTTTTATCTCAATGGTTCATTGAAGAAACTATTTCTTCCTACAGATTTGGTCCTGACGGCCTGAAGCTACGCCCGGCAGAGCCTCTGCCAGTGGTAGAAACAGAATCGCCGGAAGAAGATGACGACGATGACATCTTCGGTTTGGGTGCCGACGATGATGACGAAGAGGACGACGATGCTGACAACCCTTCGGAGATATCTCCATTGACTAACTCTGTACCGGATTCATCAGCCGAGGAAGACGACGATGACGATGAAGACATTCTTGGATTCGGAGCTTTATTGGACATCATTACTGGAGACGATGAAACTACCACGAAGAAACCGAAGGGCACCACAGCCGCGCCTCTTCTCCAATTTACGATTCCGCTTCTGACAAAGCCTACGCCCGCGACGCCTTTGAATACTGACCAAGTGGTAATCGTTGGGGATAGCGCAGAGGACAATAGCAATAACGATAACGAGTATATTCCAGTTCAGAGTATTCAGCCAGAGGACAACGTCGCGGAGGACTCGGACGAGTTCTCTGTTACCGAGCCAATCAACGAGTTCGTGGACACTGTCACCGAGGGATCGAATAAAGTGTTAGCATACGCGAAGCCAGGAAAATCCCCAACGAAGAAGGTGACGGTGTCGCAAGTCAACAAGAAGCCTAGTCTCGCCAGTACAAGCATCAACGCGATCGAAACCGAGACGGATCAGAAGAAGAAACCTGTGAACAAACCGGTTAAAGGAGACGACGACGTCAACGACGACGACGATGACGACGACGATGACGACGACGATATCTTAGATGACGACGACGAAGAAGCAGAATTGCTGAGTGACGATGAAAAAGACAGCGAGGAAGACGATGAATACGAGGACGAGAAAGAAGAGACGGGACAAGAGAATGCTGAAGACGAAGACGAGAAAGCTGAAGATCTAGACGATCTAGTCGATGACGATGACGAGGAGGAGGATGCAATGATCAGTGCGCTGGTTTATGGCGACAAGGAAAATGTGAAAAAGAGAAAAGTGAAGAAGAACCACGAAAGCTCAGATGCGGACGATGACGATTACGAGTTGGGTCTCAGTGGACTTTTGGCGAGGAGCAGGCATTCGAGAAACGGTCGCCAAAGCAAAGTCATGAGGCTTTGAGTTCACGACTGTTCGTCGCACCAGTCATTCGATAATCGGGACTCTGTAGATCCGTCGATTAGACAGGATTCTCGTCATGGAGAAATTTTGTCGACTAAATGGGTCACTGTTGGATAGATTAAGGAATATTGGAGACTGATGAATTGTTTCTTTTTTTGGTAAATGATTATCGACAAATATGGAAAGAACGTTCAAAATATTGATACAAAGACGGGAATCGAACACAATCAGACGAGTCGCAAACGTCGTCGGCGACCTCAGCCATATCGAATTTGCTCGATTAGTATAATACTCTATTATTTAAGATATGCACGTATTTATATGTATTTATTTAATTAATTTATTGAAATTGTAATTAAACGAGTTGAATAAAAGTGTACTTTTACAGAGATTATTTTCCTCAATTGTGTACGAGCATGAGATACTTATAATTATTCTGACACACACGGATTAAGACTTCGCTCGTGAAAATTGCATTCACGATTAATATATCTTATCGCAGTCCGATGGTACTTAGAATGAAGATTGAACAGAAACCGTTCTAACGCACCGACTATTCAATAAAATGTTCAATAAAATATTCAACAGAATTAGTATGAAGTATCTTTGCTAAACTTGCTACGAATTCCTGTAAGTTTTTCGAGTCGTACTCCAAACGTGGATTCTATTTATAGTAAAGTATTAGTTGCTTGACTAGTTCCAGCATATGAGGATAACGTCTACGGAATCCAAAAAAGAAAATGGAGGTGACAAACAACAGTGGATAGAAATACAAAAACATTAATACATCTACACTCTCACGTAGGATCTCTTCGAATCGCCCAGGCTTGCTTTCTATCGAAAGTTTATGTATAATTAATGAGGGTCAGGACACATCGAGGAGTGGTCGAATCTCAGCCTAATTTCAGTCTACGACCAGAACCGTTCGGCAGCGGACGTTTCTCTTCAGGAACCATGTCGGTCAAGATGTTGTGTGTTTTTGTATTGTTTCTCGCGGTGCAAAACATTCATAGTGTTAAGTTGAACAATAAAACTGTCAGTACCGGTAAAAGTTTGGATACAGGTAAATAGTCCGTTTTACTAAGAGAAAACAAATCGTATCGATCAATCATATCGAAAATAATTGTATTCGACAGATCTTTCCAAATATACTGCCGTGTATTATAATCCGGAGACTGGAGTCAATCTCAAGCCGGAAAGGGAAGATTCTAGCAGAGATCCATTGTCAACCAAGATCGCGTATCGAGGTCTGCCCTGCGAATGCGAAAATCTTCAATGTAGCTGTTGTACCGGTGTTAATCTGACCTCGATTAATTTTAATCGTCGCGCGTGCACAAAATTCACCTACGACCCCTCAGAATTAGCTATTAACATGGCACTCACCATGAACGAAAGAGAAATCTATACCAATACCTTGTCTGGTAAGTTACTTGACAGATCTCTCAAATTTAAAGTAATCGTTCTTGCTATTTCATTGGGAAAAAATATTGTACGATAAGAAACGTGATATCGCTTCCTATAATTTATGAAAATTCATCTTCGTTATTACTGTAGCTAGAAACCCGCCACCACTGTGCGCTCCACTGCCCTATCTACCTTTTGTGAACTTCTGCGTTCGTTTCTTCGATTTATACACCGAAGGAAGAAACCTTCACGCTTGCATCGACTTGGAAACTCGTATTATTGGCTCGCCTATTCTGACCTTGCACTTCAATTGCGTGAAAGTCGGCGTCGATGGAATCTCTTGGGCGCAAATCGGGAACATTACCGATGCATCGACTCTTGAGATGCATACACTAGTAGAAGAACCGGAAGTGTACGACGAGGTGGAGTTCGAACAGCAAGATTTGGAGGCTTATGTGAACTATACATCGACGCTGAGTCCTGAAGAGGAAGCACAGATTGGACAGCTTAAGCTGTGACCATGAAAATATGTATATATCGTGATTATAAGAAGCATCCAAATTAATTTATCAAACTATTTAACTGATATCGATCGATATAGACATTATCCATAAGTGTAACAAGAGCCTTGACGAAACGGTTGTTATCGATAATGTATATTTACCGATCGAAATCATATATTTATTCATTTTTCTAAAGACTACTTTACTATGCAGGTACTTAAATATTATGTACATATTTTCTACACAAGTTGAACAATTAGGCCACTATTTGCATAATGTGCATATTCAACTCTGATCTGCTTAGAATGACAAATCTTCATGGTTTTCACGATTGACAGGTGGTTTTCTTGTGCCTACATCACTTCAAATTCATTTTTACTCTTGTTGTACCAAAATTTTCTTTGCAATTAATACAGCTCCGGTTGCATTATTATTCGTTGACAAAGTGACCTAAAATCTTTAGGTAGTCTTATTATCATTTAACCTTCGGACGCGGATTGTTTTTGTAACTGTCAAATTGATGATGTTTTGAGACTGATTTGTGGGTTTATTCAGCAATTTATTAAACATTTTTTGAAGATACCTCTTGTAGTTTTTCATTCAATCCGTAGAAATTGAAAACTATATGACGATTTTGATACTGGGTCGGAATATACCCTAACACCGCTGTCGGAGGGTAAGAAGTTAATCCAGTATTTAATATTGTAACGTGAGGCGTTATGTTAAGAATGTAAATAAAGTGTTATCTTAATAAACGAGCAATATTTTGTACAGATTCAAATCTCCCTACGAATGACTTTCGATTTCCCGCTGAAACTTGCCTGTCGCTTCTTCTTCCGGGATCTAGTTTCCAGAAAAGTTTATCAACCGATCGAATATGGATATACGGCTCCAGCCAAACCTAAATTTCTCCATAAAACGAGGTCACGGTAAAGATATCCGTTAACCGGTCAGTCGAGTTCCAATCGTTCTTCGAAGATGTCCTCTCGTGGCGACTAAATTCGCAGACAAACAATGAAGATCTATTGCTTGCTTTTCTTCGTTTTCTTTATCACCCAAAGTTCCGCGGAAAGGATCAGGGAATGGGTCGTTGAACAAGAGGAGAGGTCAGAGAACTCTGTGAATAATGTACTTTCGAGGGAGGACTTCAATAAGATAGTGGTACTGGCGAGATTGCTGAAACAAGCAAATAATACTGCTACGAACCAGAGTACTCAGGTCACCGCGACTAGGCAAGGACCTTGCCAATGCGGAGGAGGACTATGCGCATGCTGCTCCAGGATTCTGTTTGACACCTGGAAACAAAAGGCTTGCGTGAACGTGACCTACGACGCAGACGAGTTCAGCTTCACCGCAAAGGTGTCAATGAACGATAGAGTTCTGTACACGAGAACGATTTCCGGTGGGTTAATCAAATACGGCGTTCAACATCTGTATTATTAAATTCTCTTAGCTCTGTTGCACTTACGAAAGGAGACTTTAAAGATTTGAAAAATATTTTGTTATCACTGTTTCTCGTTCTAGCCGGTTTCTAAAGTATTTTGATATTTACATAACTGCTGTTGAAGTAATAAAATCAAATTGATTAAACACTTTTATGAGCGGAAATTGTTTCAGGGAAGAATCCTCGTCCAATATGCGTGCCAGTGCCACGACTGCCGATAGTTAAGGCCTGTATTAGATTCTACAACATTTATTTCCAAGGAAGAAACATTCATATGTGCGTGAACATGGAAGGCAAATTTCGAGAGACCATCTTGTTTAAGGTAAGTCGTCTAAGTCCAGATTATTCGAGCTATAAGATTTCCCGTTAGTCGATTCATTATGGACGTACACATTTCCAGGTCGGATTAGATTGTCTCAGATTCGGCTCAAATGGCTTAGCTCTGGTTAAACCAGAGGATGGAGGTGGATTAGGTCAAGTAGAGATCTTGCCAGATGACGACGATGATGCAGAAGATTACGATTACGATGACGACGATAATGACGATGACGACGATGATGACGATGACGACATACTTGATTTATAAAAAATCACGCTATTTCCTCCGTGACCAGTGGCAACGCTCTAATAGCACAACTATACGCAATTGGTGCCATTGTCAGCGTGGAAATGTCTATTCATTGTGCTCTTCTTGCATTCGAAGAATAATATAATTATATTATTTATTATGACCAGACTCCTGTACTTATCGATCGATTCTTCCATATCACTTCCACTTTGGAGCAAACTCAATCGTTCATTTTATAAGAATCCAGATAAGATATTTATTACATCGTTTATAATGGACCCAGATATTAAATTCGTCCGAGGAAATATTATGAGATGACCGGTTTTGTTTGAGCCGACTGCCGACATTAAATAATTGACATGCATTCGAGAGAGAAAGTGGTGAATAATCATAATAAACAGGCAGTAAAAACATTATTGTTTTTTTTTATATCTCAGTCATCATCCTGCACCTTCTGTAGGGAAATCACTGACCCGAGAATGAATCTGACAATATTGTTTAGTAGAATAACAATGTCCGGTGGTACTCGCTGGAATCATGAGAGGTGCAACCTGTATTGGCCATTGAGTTGTGAGTGCACCATAGTAAAACATGCATTGGAACACTCTAAGCATGAATTCTAGAATGTGCAGTGTCCTAATTTCGTTTTGGTTGCATTTCTTCTTTCACTGGCCCATTACTATCACGGAAGAAAGTTGGTTTCTTTATTATAACTATTTCCTTCTTTCGTGACCGTTTCTATTTTTTTTTAAATAGAAAATTGCATTTACATATCGTTAAATGTGTGATAGGGTTTCCAATTACGAATGGATTTTTGGCTTACAAAACCGTGACGAGCATTCGGCCAAGTTGCACCTGTTCATTATCTTATGCGTGTTCTTGTTGCCAGATCGTTACCATTTTATTCATCAAAGCTGAGAAAAATCGTAAGTTTATAGTTATTTAATTTAGTAGCGTTTATTATTAACAGTCATTCTTTGGTCATCTACATTTTCATCTACAACCAATTTGTACAGTGTGCGTTAACTTCATCTATCAGGGGAACGGAGTAAGAATCGACGTGACATTAAATTCGGATATACTAAAATCCAGAAAAATTACAGGTACGGCAAATTTATTTATTTTTCAAAATACACCTTTTTGGTAATTGATATCTTTGTTTTGCAGATTATAGGCCACTGAAGTTTTGCATTGATATACCGCGCTGTATTTTCTCAACCGCGTGCATAAACGTTTTGGAACTTAATCAGTTCCCTAGGTAATATTTTGATATTTAGATGATCTCGAGTGTGTAGTCATTAAATATATTTTTTAAGGTCGATTACGGCTTGCCTTCGACTGGACATCTACTCGAAAAAACGAGTATGGCAACTGAATTACGATTGTGTTAGTATATCAACAGTTCCTGAAGGAATGACCACTGGCACTACTAAAATGATGGGCAATGCTACTACAGCTACAACTAAAATGATGGGCAATGCTACTACAGCTACAACTAAAATGATGGGCAATGTTACTACAGCTACAACTAAAATGATGGCTGCAACAACTACCACAATGAAGCCCGCAGTTTCAGCAATGTCCTCCAGTCAGATGACAACTACAATGTCTACGATAACGCCTAGAATTGAAACCGAAGAAACGACACGAGATGTGGAATTTATAACAGTACCAGGAAGTGAAACAACGATTATAGACATTGATTGATTAATCTTCCAGATTAGTCTTTGAAATAAAATTGCCAAAATGAAATTATTAAATTTTATTACTAACAATCAGTTGTTGAATAGATAAATATTATTTACATCGAATAATTCTCAGACATAGTATGAAGATTATTGATTATGAAATTTGTAAGATATTTTATATGACAAAAATAATATTAATTAAACAAGAGACACTAAATGTACACTATCGCTTTCTTTCATATTTCCATTTGTATATTGGAGCAGAGTTCTTTGTGCCCTTAACCATTAATTTAGGTTTAGTAATTTTCTTGTCTTTTAGCGCCCTTTGCATTTCTAACTTCTGCTGTACAATAGTTAACTCGCGCTCTCTTTCTATTCTTTTTTGTAATTCCTTGTATGACATGTGTTTTTGCTGTTCAATTTTACTCAAAGTCTTTTCATCAATTTCTGGTATCTTCATGTTCTTTAATCTGCTTAACCTAGGTCTGTTCGTGCGTCTATTTACTAATGCTGGATGCGTGTCTAACCTTTTCGCTAAGTCAAAGTTCTTCATTTCTTCTGAATCATCCAAGAAGAATATGTGTTTATTTGGGACTTCGTTTACAGCATCGATCATGTGTAATTGACTTTGAAGCTTATCTATCTTTTTGGCTTCTATAGTTCTTTTGTGAGTAACATAACGAATATCTTGAGTTTCCATTAGTTGTATCTGGTCTGGAGTCGAGGAATCATCCTTGGCCTTTCCTTTATGCACTCCATTCTCAATCTTAGAGTTAATCATGTGAAAGTAAAATTCATCAGGATTTTTATTTAGAGCACGTTTCCGTAGAAGTTTCAATGTTCGTTGTTTTTCTTGGTAGTCTTTGGCCCTAGCAACATAATCTTTCTTCTTTTCCAAGATACCTAAATGCTTGCGAGAATCAGGTTGATGTCTCTCTCTATGAGTTTTCTGCGTTGATTTGGCTGCTTTCTTCCACGAAGACATGATCTTTATATCTAAAAGAAGTTAGTTATATGAACTAATTATTATCTTGAAAGAAGACGTCCAGAAAAATTTTTAAACTATGCAATAATATACAATGAAAACCACGTACCCAAATACTCTTAGCAAAGAAAGTTGTTGTTTTAATTTATTGTTAATAGAGCGTGACACTGAAGAACATAACCTCGTTTCTGTTTACAGTAGGGTACACTGATCTACATAAATATATGTGTACTGTGTCATCGAAGATTGCCAGCCTTATGGGAGATCGTGTCCCTCGAATAATTCGATGTTTTCTTACGCCCTCTAGAATGTATTCTGATTGGAGTAAAAGATAGAAAGCCATCGACGTAATCTCGTCGGTACAGAAGACCACTGATGAGATTCTCGTCGGTACAGAAGTCTTAGTCCGATGAGCACTCTCATTTCCTCTCAGTGTGAACTTGTCAGTAGTTGTCAGTAGTACCAATTTTGTAAAATATAAGAAATTAGCATCAGTAGCTGCATTGTAAACCGACTGTAAATGTAAACCAATGTAAACTAACATTTGAAAGTATAGTTGGTAGCTGTTGTGTGTACGAATACATACCACGTGCTTTAAATGAAATAGGTTATACAGTACAAGAAGTATTTTTAATATATCATGTCATTTTTCATACGAAAAAATCAAAGCACTGTAGCAAACAAGAGAAAGGTAAGTTTTACGTCTATATTTTCGAATATCTATTACAGAATTATCGTTAACCAAATATTCTCGATGATCTTTTAGTTTAATGGTCATTCTGCAAAGTCAAAAGGAAAGAAAAGCATAAGGAAATCTGTACCCAACGACAATGAAAGTATTGCTAGTACAGATGAAGAACTTGCAGAGGAAAACGAAGGGTATGTACATTACAGTAGACTTATATTAATAAAAGTTAGGTATCCTTATGCGATACTATTATTGACGTTTATAGGCGTCGATATCAAGAGTACGAAAGTGAGGAGGAGGAACAAGAAACTGCACAGGAGAAGCGTATACGACTAGCAAAGAAATATTTAGAACATATTGAAGAAGAAGGTAACCTTTCAAAGAGATACTTCAAGAACATTATACATCATGATATTCTAACTTTGGTTTGATAACATATAGAGAGAGATAGAGCAGAATTTGAGCAGGGAGCAGTAACAAAAAGGCTACACGAAGAATATTTAGAAGAGAAAGGACGGTTAAGGAAAACTGTAGCATCAAATTATGTTGGTCACAACGAGCCAATTATTTTGAAGTGTAAAGAGCATAAAAATTCCATTACCTGCATATGCCTATCTAGCAACGGAAAGTTCTTATACTCTGGCTCAAAGGACGGCAGTTTAGTGAAATGTATATTACCTATAATTAAATCGCTAACAAATGTATAACTCTTTTCATATTACTTTATCTTACGTTGTATTGTACATTAGGGTCTTTGAAGGAAAGAACCAAATTAAAATCCATGAAAGGGAAGAGAAAGAATCAAGAAGGAGGAATGAAATCTGTGCAGTGTATGGCTATTAGCACTGATAGCAAATTTTTGGTGAGACTATATAAACATATTCTGATATAATATATTTAAATGTAAGAGCATACATAAATCACAATTTTTTTCTTTAAAGGTAGTAGGAGATGGTGGTTGTAAAGATATCAAAGTACTTTGTGCCGACACATTGAATCATATAAAGAATTTGCAGGGTCACAGAGGTAGTGTGACTGGTCTGGTTTTTCGTAAAGACACGCATACATTGTATTCTGCTTCCGAGGACAGATGCGTGAAAGTATGGAACTTGGATGACATGGCATATGTTGAATCTTTGTAAATATTCTTTTCTAAAAACCATGCATTTTATCTCGTCCACATCTTGAAATGGTATTGTTTCCACTTTTCAATAGATTTGGGCATCAAAGTGGTATTACTTCAATAGATGCACTGGCACGGGAGCGAGCCATCACGAGCGGTGGTTTCGATGGGTCAGTTCGAATTTGGAAAATCGTCGAAGAATCCCAGCTCATATTTAATGCTCACGGTGGCAGCATAGACAGCGTCAAGCTTATAAATGAAGAACATTTCTTCAGTTGTGGAGATGATGGACAGTTGTCTGTTTGGAGTTGTTTGAGGAAGAAACCTCTGTGTTCTGTACCAAACGCTCATGGGAGAGATGAGACGAATAATCAGCCAATGTGGATCTCGAGTATAACTGCACTACTCAATACAGATTTGATCGCATCAGGTATAGCATATATATTTCTCAATATGTTCCACAATACGAGTTAGAGAAGGAGCGATTAATATTTTGTACTTGAATATGCAGGCTCGCGAGACGGTGCTATAAAATTATGGCAATGCAGCGACTCTTTCAGATCGGTAAATCCGCTATTTGAAATTCAGTTAGTGGGTTTCATCAATGCACTACACTTCACTCCGGATGGAACGCAACTGATTGCTGGCGTTGGTCAAGAGCACAGACTTGGAAGATGGTGGCGTATACCGGAAGCGAAAAATAGCATTGTTATAATACCACTAGTTCAGACGAAAAATAAATAGTTTACGCAACAGAAACTGAAGAGAACTCAATTGTACAGAGATATACATATACAGACTCTTGTATGTATAAAACAAATCATCCATTGCTTTTTTACTTGTAGTTTTTTTTTTTAATGACCATCGTCGGCTGCAGCAGTTCTGAAATCGTTGAGATCGATTTCCATATACGGGGGATGCTAATGAAATAAAACAAATATTGGTCCACAGTACAAGTATTTATTTATTCTGTACAAAAGTTGAGTTATAAAATATTATGTCCCCATTTTAGGTCTTGTTCTTAGTCTTGTATACCATGCCGTCTTGAATTCGTTCGTATAATAACAATTATCGCCGCAGAGGACACTTGCGCTTACGAGAAAGAAGCGGCTCGGTCATTGATTGATTTTCGTGCCTCCGGCAAGCTAACCGTACAGGCACGGTGATCGATCGATCGACATATCGTTCTCCCTTATTCCTGCATGAACGCGCGTGTCCTCGTGCGAATCTCGGGCTCACCGTGTACATATAAATCAAATCGACTTTTAATTCGCGTGGTTATTCGCGTCAACAAACGGTACAGCAAGTGTACGCTACTTCGTGTGCATTCTTGCAATAAGTTTTCAAACGAGTGCGACAGTACGTAGGCCATCTAAATAGGCCTTTTTCCTCATCGTTTCATGTGCTCCATTTTTAATTACCTTCCCCTTTTATTCCCGCATTCTTTTTTCTTATGCTTAGATCTTAGGACGCGAGTGTGCCATTCCGCAGATAAGTTGAACAACATTGGCTATCGCCTTATCAGTGTCATCCCCGTTAGTTTTTACTTTCACTAAGAACTCCGTATAATACCTTACTCTGATACGTCCCGTTTAAAATGCTTCCTTCATTTCGTCTCGTTTCCGATTCTTTGAACTTCGCGGTCATAACGATTCGCACTCTTCAAATCGAATATCCCCTTACGTTCCCTTTTCCACGCCGCGAATGTATCCAATTCTTTCGCAAATTAATCGAGAACTCGTTAATCGAATAATTTTCAAACATCGTCTGATAATTAATATTCCTTTGTGTTTCCATTAGTCGGCAGAACGCTAATCCACGATCTATTTCGAGTACTTGCGAAGGGAAGCGATGGCACGGAAATGGCACCAATTGACGCTAATTGTCGGAACTTATCTCTAACCGTTCAAAATATATTCGCTTATCGTTGCATTTTCCAAAATCAGAGGCGCCGTATGCATATTTCCTTTCAGGTGAAGCACAATACACGTGTAAGACAAAACTTATGATACAGCACGTTTACAAATATTTCTCTTAACAACCGTGTTGAATCGAGTTTACCTCTTCTTAAAGCTCACGAAAGAAAATAAACGCTGCTACGCTTTGAAAATTTCTTACACTTCGTTTAACGCGATACAGAGGAACTGAGTTTTCATCATAGTCGTTTCAGAAAGAGACACGGTTCGGAAGTTCCACAACGTTGATTGTTTTCGGGTTCACAAACTTATGATTCTAAACGATATTTCCGTTCTGAGAAAATACAAAAATTTTCATCTGACAACAAATTTCCTCGAGGATAATATAGATACATTTATGCGAGAAGTTACGCGAGAATGTGGCTATTCTTTTTCTTCTGCAAGTTCTGTCTTACTTAATAAAAGTTCTGCACTGAAATCATTGTGTCGAAGGGTCGCGAACTATTGTCGGTCGCGAGTCGTTTGGCGAGTCAAGAGATTCGTTGTCTGTGAAGCATACACGGCTAAAAACCTTAGGCGAATGAAATCGAGGCTTAATCAATTGGTTCGTATCGACTGAAACAAGTGGCATGGCCGCGTGCCCAACGTTGGGGTGGCGCGTCTCGAAACATAATCATCTTCCTTCTCGGCATCGCGAATCGTGAGATTTCGTACACTACACGCCGCCGCAATTTTCCTATTATGTATACGCTATGTACATTCGATCCCATAAAGCACACGATATCCCATAGACTCGACATTCTTACAGTTACCATTCCGTATCGCTTCTCAATTACTTAAAGGTTTTATCCAATGCGTCCAGAATATAAAAAAAGTCTGGTTGATATGTCCTGTTTAAGTGTAAATAATCATAATCAATCAATAGTTGACCAATCATGGATGTTCTACAGTCGAACAATCGAATTGCATTGATATAATATATCGTACATAGAAAATAAAAATTCGCCGATTAGAAAGGATCAGTTTCGATCGTCTTAATACTACTTTCAACGGAGTTCTAACTTAAACTTAAGTAATCAGCTGCACAAGTAATTCAGGTTCACGATGTTTGAATTTTTACGTAATTCAGTGGTTCTCTTTTTAGCAGTCGGTGTAAAATATTCGAAAAAGGGTGTAAGATACATAAGAAACATGGTATCGACGGTTTCGTTACGAATATTCGAAAGAACGTGCGACTTTTCGAATGATTCGCCAATATTTCAAAGGATTCTTCATAAATGGTGGATATTATGTGCTTTGCAAGATGTACTGGTCGTGAATGTAGCGCGTTCGTCTATGGGAGACGACGTTTCGGTTTCGATGGAACGAATTGGAGCGATTTCTATGATCAGTACCGAAAGACTCGCGAAATTGAAATATGCGATCGAACCGGACATCCGCTGTCGCCGCGAACTCTCACATTCCTCTTTCCCTTCGCACTAACCTTCTCGTTCCTCTTTCACATTCGTTCCGCAAGGTAGGACAACGAATAAATTTACGACTATTCAATAAATTTGTCAATCTTCCGAGGGCATCGATGATGATAATTGAAAATGGCAGTTTTCGTTTCATTTCATTCGAAGTATCGCGCGACGCGAGAGGAGCTCGCGCAAAGAGGAACCTTTATTTATTTCTGTGCGTTGGAGCCGGATATCGTCATCGCCGTGGCGCACGGTATCGCTTAAACCAAAAAAAAAAAATCACCTCGAAATTCACTCGAATTCTTCCTAACGCTGAAAACCATCAATTTCCAACAAAACGAACGAACAAAAAAAAAAAAAGGAACGACACGAGACCCAATATAATAATCGAGTTCCTCTCGCGTATCGCTCATTTACAATCCTCTAAAGTGTAGGTTACAGTAACGTTCAAGGATGCACACCTAACATCGATAAAATCTATCTGGTTAAATCAGCACAACAAACTGTGATGTTAGAACGTGTTTCCACCATGCGGTTTTTGAAATCATCGTCGCGTTTTCATTTGTACAAAAAAATATACGTTTATTTTCCTGCTTGGATCCGAATGGTTCACGGTGGTTCTTGAGAATGTAAGTCTCGAATTCAGGCAGGCAGGCAGGCAGGCAAGCAGGCAGGTCAGGCAGAAATCATTTAAAAACCAAGCTCTTCTCTCGTTCGTGCTTTTTTCTTTTCTTTTTGTCGCCGCTACGAATTTTTATTCCAGGAACACATTAATGCCTGTCAGAGTTGGAACGGAAAGAGCGTGACACGCGATTTCCTCAAATCTACCCGGCTATTCAGCACCGTGAATCGTTCGGCTCGCAACCCACGCGATGGTGACCCGTCGCTGATGATGGCGTTCAAACGCAAAAAAGGAAACCTGGTTTCTCATCGAATCCGCGGACTGGTGCTCGATACCCTGGTCTGAACCGCGTGGAACGTGGATCGCACGCATCTCGTCCACCGAGAGCATTTCCATTTTGTACTAAACAATTCGAGACGACTCGCGCAAGGTACTTTCAAAAACGAAACGGCGTCGACGTCCGTCGACGGTACTCTCTGTACGTGTGTAGCAAACGTGTCACTGTGTGTGGATGTGTGTTCTTCACGTGTATGATAAAGGGGGGACGCCCGGTCTCCCTGTCCGGCATTATCTTTTCATATTTTTATTTTTCTTTTTTACATCGTAACTTCGTTTTTTTTTTACTCTCCGGCATTATCTCTTATCTCTCTTTCGCTTTCTTTTGTTTACTTTCGTTTTCCATCGATATAACGTGACAGTATATCGACATACATAATACAATATACCTATTAAAAATCCGGCGACGCCGACAAGTCCACGTTCAGGCGTCGTCGACCCTTTCTTACTTTCCTCCTTCTCGGTGCGAGCACACGCGTTCGCGTCGTCTCTCGCGTGGCCGTCGAAAATTTGCCTTTCACGTAATTTTGTATTCTTTCTTGTGTATGTAGGTTTGGCGAAGATGTGAAGCGTGTGAACATGTAAATGGATGTCTTTCTTTTTTTTCTCTTGTAGTTTTAGTTCCGGGCCATCGCGATTATGCTGCCCTATATGCTCCGTATCGGGAATGTTCAATGCCAATGATTTTTTGTTGTTGCGAGTGTATGTGTATCCGTGTATCTGTTTGTATGCGTGGTCTTCCATGTACTTCATGAAGATCGATTCTTTTCTTTATATTTTTTTTTCAACGTTTACTCAGTGTTACGGTTAGCTGCAATTTTTTTGTCGATTATGTGTCTTTTATCCGGTTTTTTTGTCTGCTTGGACTGTTTAAATACTATTTCGCTACAAGTGGACTACCATTATGAAACTCTACGCTACTTTGTATTGTATTGTAATGCTTTGTAATGAACGACTGTACTGTACTGAACGTGCATACTTGGTGAGCACACGCAATCTATAAAGGGATCCCGTTTCACGATCGCGAGACGTGGACCGCGTCACTATCTCCTGTCGTTTCTTTGGTTTTTCTTTCGTTTAAACGTATATCTCGCGCGCAGTTAATCGTCTCCGTAATTACCTAGCTTTCTAAGCATGTATCAAAACCAAATACGCAACGAAAAAACAAAAGATGCGAACTAACCAACCAAATCGTTGGAAATGTTAATTAATCGGACAAAGTTGTGACGTTCATTTTTCCAAATCGTGATACCGTAGATCGAGGAAACAAACGCGGCAAAGAAAACGGGGTGAAATGGCGACAGGATGGTAACGCGGCGCCCCGTATGCTCTCTGTGACCGGGACCGTATTGTGTCATGTAATGTACCTGTTACAAAATTAATATATGCAACTGTGAGAGAATTCATGACCTGGCTAAAAAGTGTGGTTCTGTATTCAAACGTTCTCGTTTAATTAGTACTTGTGTTCTCGGTTATGAGTAATAATCATACTTTAATAATAACCACTTCGAGTTCTTCCATCTTGTTAAAAATCTTAGACATCAACGTACATTCACTTTTATAATAAATCGTTATTAGAAACCTATCCTCGTTACTTGCTATGCATTTAATATAAATTTCACCGTGTTATCGTTATTGATCGTAATCTGGTATTTCTTCTTTTTTTTCTTTATATTTACAACGACGTACCTACGAAATCATCTCGATCCCTTTTTACGCTCGATAATCCGCGGCCTGTTTCTCATTACGCGGTGGATATAATTGAACCTCTTTCTTCCTCTTGCTTTTCTCTTTCGTTCTATCATTCTTTCTCCCCCTACCCCCCTATTCGCTTCCTTTATCTGGACTCGTTTACTCGCTTTTTTCCTCGTTTACATCCCCCTTTTAAAAAACCTCTGCCTTGAGAAGAGAGGAACAAGTCCTTCGCGTACGCAACGAGAAGTACGTGCTGTATCTTCCTCGAAGACCTCTAATCTCCTTCGACATTGTTCCTGAACACGCACACGAGAGGATAACACAATGAAATAGCGAAAACGAACGATAGAAATCGCAGTCGGGGAAACACGGGGATGTCTTTGGAATGAAACGTGAAACCTGTTCCTCGTTCTGTTCTTCGCGGATCTGCTCGGAAACGTGCTGCTTGCGACGTGTCTCTCCGTGTGTGTGTGTATATGTGTATGTATGGCTTTCTCTCTTCGTTTACGTATGTGTATGCTTGAACGCGCGTGTGTACGTACGGTATACTTACACGATTAATTGTGTGAAGGCTAATCTTAACGCGCAACCTAATTAACTGTTCCATTAAACGTTAAAATTATTCCTGTCAACATGTCGGTGCCTTTAACTCTCTAATATATCGGATATCTACACATTACTTTCTACCAACGATTTAAATATTTCAGACGACGCTTGTTTCTGGCTTGCTGGATAAAAAAATATCTTTTCCGAGGAGCAGTGTTTCACGTATATCTGTGTGTGGTTAAACGTATGTTATTTTATTTGTTGTGTATATGTATAATCAATGTGACCGAGGAGGGGTGACTGGGTTCGTTGCGGTGGATGCTGGTATTGTTGCGGGTGCTTTGGAAACGGATCTGAACAAAACAGAAGAAGGAAAGAAAAATAAAAATGAGTTGCAGTGAGTGACCTTGTCTATTTTCTATCGATAGTTCGAGTCTATATTATTGTTATTACTATTATTCACCTATCGTCCGTAAAAATGTGTACCATTCACAATGGATTCTATGTAACGTTGCTGCATTGCTATTGCATTTATGTAATTCTTCATTTCTTTTCCTTTTTTTTTACGGGCGCGTCATTCCGCTGGTTCTGATTAAATTCGCTACCGAGGCGATCGATATCCGGTGGCAAGGGGGGCGGGGTGTTGCAGTACTCCGTTGCATCCACGATTCCAACGATGTAAAACGCGTCGCGTACGCGTACACATGTACGTACCACGTATCGCGGCCGGCCCTCCCCGTTTACCCCGGGGGAAATAAAATAAAACTCTGAGAGACCCGCAAAACGAAGTAGTTGTACGTACGAGAAATATTTTGTACATCGCGTGAATGCTCCTACGGTGAGGACAACGACGAACGTTATATCTATGCGGGATCGTGAACGCTACTGGGGAAAAAACTGGTCTACGGCTGAGGCGTTACGCGAACGCTTTCTTTTTTTCTTGTTTTTTTTTACACTGTGCAGGTGATTGTCTTTGGGTTTTCGATTTGCGGGTTGGTCAGCGATCGAACGGTTCTACGACTAGAGAAAACTAAAACGGAGACGTACCGCGTGAAACGCGACGCGAATGGGAACGATGTATGAAAGGAAAGATAGAGTGGACCAAAACAAAAAGAAATATATCTATATATCTCTATATGTATATATATAGAAACAACAGGTTTTGAAAATTGTTGAATCATGGACGCAGGACATCGACTGCTGTCCCCACCCCCTCCGTCGATCGCTCGTACGATTACGGATTGCTATTGCGATTAACACATGGGTCGTAAAAGTACAAACTGTAAACAGACAGGCGAACGGACAGACAGACAAACAGACGTGGATCGGAGGCATGTAATACTTAGGCTTACAATACTGTATTGGATAACATTATACACGCATTCAATTTCCGACGTTTCCCTCAACATTCCCGGCTGATCGTTGTGTCATTGACCTTCCTACTTGGTTGTCGCGTTATAGTAATCAAAGACCATGATGAACCATCGATGAACGATGAAAACGAGTCGGTCAATCAAGCAGCCTTCAGGATACATTTCATTTTTTTTTTTATTAGCTACGATTCGGAATTGGGATCGCTGTTACTCTTTCGCTCTCGCATTCTTACTCTCTCGCTCTGCGTCATACGATACATCTATCTTTCTCCGCATACTCGTATTTACAATAATTCGTTACTCTTCTAGTCGCCATTCGGTTCATCATTTTCCGCTTGGCCGACACGAGACAGCTTCTGCTCGCCGTTCTTCTCGCCTTTATATCCTCGGATGATTCTCGGTTCTCCGCGTTATGCTCCGTTCACACCGTTCTCGACGAGTTACTTTCGCTGAAATATCATTGAACGGAAATTCCTCGCTCGTCGAGGCTAGTCGTGAATCAAATGAGGCTCGCAAAGCAACGGATAGTTTCGCCGACGTTTTTTTCACGGGAAACTTGCGGTTTCAAGTGAAACTAGCCGGGCAAAAGTTCGCAGTGATCGCGCATGTTTGTCGCGACGCGCGAGATTCAATTTGAGAGAACGTTCTTACCCCCTCGATTGATGCTCAACGGTTATTGTGGATATGGCAGTAGTGTGTTCGGCAGAGACAACTGTGTTCGACAGATCGGATGATTGCGTTGAGACGATCGTCGAAACGCGTTTAACGGAGAATGTCGAATTTGGCTGCGTTCGCAGCATGAACGGAGTTTCGACGCATGCGCAGAGGTTCGCTGTCATCGTAGATTCGAGTGGCAAGCGCGAATGACAGTCGTGTGTGACCGCTGTGTGAAATATTATTGAATCCCGTACGATTGGCGAACAAAGTGCGAGCTGCACACGCGTATGTGGAAACAAATGTATCCGGCGAACAATAAATAGAGTGCAAAAGAAGATGGCGAAGAGAAGATACAATGGAAAGGAGCGGTCACAACGAGTGGCCGAACGGTCGAAGCCCGCGAGACGGATCGGCGAAAGATGTTGGGTCCGCAGACAAGTATTTCAACGAGATCCGAGCGGTGTTTTACACGAGGAAATCTAAAAGAAGAGAACAACGAACGCGCGCCGGTTGATTCGATGACGACGTCTGGAGCTGATCGTTTTCTCTTATCGCCTGCGTGTCGCGTCGTGTCGTCTAAACCCCCGCCGAATACGCAATTTATTCGCTAGTGAAATTTGATATTTTTACTAGTAAATATAGAATATCGAGTGTGATTATTCGTAGCGTAATGATAGCGGAGAATAAATATAATACAGATCTATAGATAGAGTTTCGGTATGGTACAACTATGATACAAAAATTTCATCATGTCTCGCTCCGCGATCAGTCTCTCTCTCTTTCACGCATACGCACACGGTCGCTCTCGCTCGCTTTTTCGATAATCGACGACGTCCGACATCGAAGCGAGGAATTATTTTTCTCGTGCGTCGATGAGGCTGCTTCTCGTGTGCCCGTGAACGTGAAAACACGGTCTCGCCGGAACATAACAAAGGTTCGTCGCACGTTTTACTGTTTTATGACACTGACGATCCCGTGAGGCGATCCTCGGCGAGAGGTCTCGCCAAACAGAACAACACACACGCACACTGGTTCCCACGCACACTTTATATCGCACTCTTTCCGCGTGTGTCATATATAAGATTTTTACCTAGTATACGGCACTCTCTTAAATCCCCTCGCCCCGGCATTGGGGACGAGGACCACTTGTACATATTCATTAGGAATTTATTTACACGCGTGCTAATTATCCTGGTCGCGATCGTTCAGCCCGTCGCGAACAGTCCTTCGTTCATCGACTCGGGATCGTAGTCGTCGGTCGGTCGGTCATCGAATCGGTTGTCCAACCAAACCCGGTTAGACACTCGATTCGATTCTTATCTGAACTAATTCAACGATTAGTTGTCGATTCAATGCCCAGTGCATCGCGAGACTGCGTATCTGTGTATGGACGTGTTTTACCGAGAAAAAAGTTAGTTAGTTCGTGTCAGTCGGTTGTTTTTTTTTGGTTTTTTTGGTTCGTGGAATATCCTAAGTCCGTTAGAAACGAACGGTTCTCTGTCAATAATCTCGAAGGCCATTCTTGAAAATGGCCTCTCGAGTTGGTCGGTAACAAAGGATCATTCGCTCGTCCATCGACATCCTGCGGTCGTACCGATCGATCGAGGATCGCACGGGAAGTTTGAAACGATTTCCCTGTACCCCACCCCCTCCGGCAGCTGTCTTTGGCGTCTCGTGCCCCGCTAGAGAATAATTAGCACGCTGTTCACGACTTCGTTTCGCGTTTTCCACGTATTTCGAATAAATATCTAGAATTAGCGTAATGATAAGAAGGACAACCAATACGACTACCATTTATAGTAGTGATAATAGTGGGCATACTATAATAGTGTCTAGTAGTAGCGTTTTTCCACCTCGTTTCGTCTCTCTTTCGTCTTTGTAATCTTACTATCTACTACGTCCTCGTTCATCCTTCCTCTCGTCATTTTTCCCCCCGTTTATTATTCTCCCGATAGTTTTGCTTTTATTTTTATTTCAATATGGCGTTGCTGCTCGTGTGTCGTGCTGCGTGTCTCTTCTCTCGACGGTTGTACATGTACGCTCATCGATCTTTTCGTCCAATCTTTACGTTCCCCAAACCCATATACAATAACATTCTTCGTTTCCTTTTTGTTTTCATTGATTTTTTAGTCAGTTTTATCGCGTCTCTCCTCGCGGTCTTCTTCACGATTAAGCTTTCCCGTTCTCTCTCTCTCGAGGCAGTCCGACCATGAATCGTGCGCGTTTTACTTTTCACGATCGACGGGCGGCCGCGCGGGGCTACGCGCGTGCCTCAAGAAATTAATTAAACGTAGGATAATCACAGAAAAAGGGGTTTCGACGTATGGGATATACGTTCTCGTCGGCAGCGCCGTCGCTTCACCGCAACAACTGCGGCAGGAGCGCACTGATCACCAGACTTCCCGTCACAACCACCAACAGCTGGCTGTACCGATCCTGAACTCGGCTGGAACTCGCTCCGTTGTAGGTCAACTCTTCGTTCTTCACTACTTCGTTCGGATGGTCCGAATATTCTTCTGTTGGAACAAAAAAGAAAGCATTATTAACTCGCCAACAGGATACGTTAACTGTTCGCAGGGATCCAAGTTTTTCAACACTCCCGAACACCACAAAATTCCCAAACCGATCCTACCACGGTTCGTCCAGGAGTGTCCACGCGGCCGACGGACGTTCAGAGATATTATTATTATTTATTATAGACGGGCGGAAGCCCTTTTCATATAAGTATTTACAAAGAAAAGGAAAAAAGAGAAAGATAGAAGACTACTTACAAGACAAAGAAAAAAAATAATACTGGTACAATCGATAGGTGTTATCATATAATCCTGCGTAATTGCGTTTGAAAATTTTGCAGAGACGTACAATCGACTTTTTGCCTCTTCTGTTTAAATGGAATGCCGAGTTCTATTAAATCGTTAATACGACGTTGTAAATTTTATCCACGCCTTGTAATTTCGCATGGAATATCGGGGGATCAAAAAAAGATCGACGAATCAAGCAAAACCGACCCGAGTAATTCCAATTGGACAGCTTGTGAATACAAATTCTCGACCGTGCGGCGATCCAGCGGCGCGGCTGGTTAATGAGTGGCGCAGCTTATCGGTGAAATGCAAATGCACGCGTCTGCGCGCGTTTCGAAGTCGAATTATCATAGGTGACGACGTAAAAAGGGCGAGCATTCAGTCGGATCCGACAGATGGTTGTCGGGAGTCGTCGAATTCAATTCCTCGTTTTCATTCGACTGTTCTCCATCTGGCACGCGCTTGCTCGCGCCCACAGTGGTGCTCCTTTTAATCTATTTAACCGTGCTTCCTTTATCGCGCACGCGCTCGCAACATCGATAATAGTAATCGACGGATCGACTCGATTATTTTTTTCGCTACGGTAATTGAAGAAAATTAAGATACTCCGGCCGATGCGACCGGGTCCATAAATTATTTTTTATACGGGCAAAAATTTATTTCTGGGCGTTGCAACGCCGACAACATTCGGCGGTCGGTGAGGTCTTGCGTACACGGTGCGCGGTCGACGCGCGCTTTAATAATCACTCTTTTCGATGCAATTTAACTGGAGGCGCATCGGCCGGACCCGGTAATAAGTAGAACAAGGTACTCGGGGGACGATAAAATTTTAAACCTCATTAAAATTGATTCGCTCGTTATTTACTTTATCCGACTTAATGCGTTCGACCGATAAGCCGAATGAATTACGTAAAATGATTGTTTGGCACGCAATGGACCGTCACATCCAACCACGTAACGGTAATTTAATGAGTGGTACACACTGCCGAAACCGGTGACGCTCTCTCCCCTGTCTAACCGATCGCGGAGGACAGGAGAGAGTGAGCCGCGTACGCGGAAGAAGAAGAAAAAAGAATAAGAACAAGAATAAAAAAGAAAAGGGAAGAAGCGCGAGGATCTCGTGACTATGCGCGCCGTCTCGAAAAGGAGAAATATCAATTACGCGGCACTAATAACGAAACCCGACGCAACCCGGCAATTCTGCCTCCGAAAGAAAGATTTACATAAGATAACGAGCAGTAAAGTCGTCGGGGACGAGTGGTTTATCTTAATTTTATGCAACAGTAATTCCGATACAAAGTAATAATTACCAGTCCGGCAAAAAGGAACCAACGATTAAAGACACCTCAACCGAGCGGTGCAATTGCAAACGCGATGCGCGCGTCCACCCGGCTAACAGGGAACTCTCGCCTTTCTCGCAATGCATCACGGGGGGAAAGATCTCTTTGCGCTTCAGCATTTAGCCGACGCGACTCGACTCGAATTTATGTTATTATCGGGGGCTTCCGTTTCCGATAATTAAATCGGGCCCGACTATCGAACAATCGAGCAAGATTTACGAAACTAATTGCTAGCCATCGATAGCTCGCGAAACGTTCCATTTCGACGATTTTCCGCGGGAATTGCCGGAATGACAGAATCGGCCGGCCCTCTGGTTGCGTCAGTCAACGAGACCCTTCGTGGTATAATTAATTTCGCCACGAAAGAACTCTCGGGTCCGTGATAAATGATTCCGGGGAACATCCAGAAATTCGTTTCGCAGAAAGGGTTCGCGTTCATCATCGATAAACGGTGGAGGAGAGGCGGTGGTCCTCGGGGCAGTTTCACGGACGGGGCCAACCGATTATTGTGCGGGGCTGATTCACATATATTTCCAATCTCTCGATCGTGGAAATCGGCCGCCAATCTCCGAGCGTGTCCGGCTTGAAAAGACTCTAATTCACGTGGTTGTAGGTACTCTCTCGCCCTCTCTTCCGCAATTAATGTCGGTGAACGAGGTCCCAGGGAAAAATCGCTGGTCAAGATAATGGTCACGAGGAGCATCGAGAAACTCGTTCCGCGGCAAAGGGAGCAGGTGGCGAGGCGCTGTGTATACGTACTGTTCTTCTTCTTCGGGCCGATCGAGGTCTTGGGCGGCAAGGAAGACGGCGGTCCATTGTGAATCGGAGGCTGATGCGGATGCACGGGGTAGATAGCCGGAGGGGGCGCGTGGGGCAGGGTCGGCGCTGCCGTAGCCGGTTGATGATGATCGTGATGATGATGAATGTTGCCCCCTGGGTAGAATCGATCTCCGCCCCTGGAGACGCTTGGTGGTGGCTGGGGTGCCATTCCGGCGGCTCCTCCACCCAAAACTGCGGTGCTGGTCGAGCTGCTGCTTGGCACGGTGCTGCTGGTCACGGGCACGGCTGCAACGACACGTAAAAAATTATATTTCTCTCTCTCTCTCTCTCTCTCTCTTTGCGCAGCCGGTTATCGCGGCTTCGCCTCAGACATTGTCCGATCCGCGAATATTTTTTTGAGCGATCGCGTGCCGCCGGAGTTACGTGGCCGTCTCGTTCAATTTCCGGCGAGTTTTATTAATGGCCGTGTGCGCGCGTTCATCGCAAAATAAAGTATGAAACTACTACTGCAAAGTATGATGCTGGCAGAACGACTGGGATATATATGATCGCGCGGGAGCTTTATCGATCTACGGGAGAGAGGTCAAGGATCGGTAGGTAGAGGACTGCGAAACTTTCGTTCATCGGATCGAGGAAACGAGTCTCGCCTGCAATTTCGCGTGATTCGATTATACTCGCCGTTACGAGCGACAACGGCGTTCTCGCTCGGACGATTTAGGATACCGTTTTCCCATTGCAATTTCGGTTTTCGGAACAACCGAGTTTTGCGTAATTTTCGGCGCCTTCGTGAACGCAGACCACGCTGGAAGCGCACATCGATTTCAATTTAGCGGTGCGCGCTGCGCGCAGAGGACGCGCGTTCGGTATTTAACGCGACGCGGTGTCCGCGTATCGAAATAGACGCGGTTACGATTGCGGCCGTTAAATTTTATTTAATCGCGTCGACGATCATTCGGCGTTGCACGCCGTGCGTATGACGTTCGTATACATAATAATAGGGAGGACGGGTTAGCCGCCGACGTTACAGTTATAACCGTAAACGTGGCGCAGTAAAAATCTGATACGAATTTACGTAACCGTGACGCGCCGCGGAAAGCAAAAGCCGACGAGAGAATTCTCGTTCCCGTGATATCGTATCAGAATTCGCGAACGCGAAAGAATGGATTTTCATCGGAAGATACTTTAACTACGAACGAGAACTGTTGTACGGGCTCTCGTGTCCACCGCGAATCTACAGAAAAATATAAATAAAATCTGCTGACTAGCCGTGAAAGAAACTAAGGCTCTCTGTCCACGGAGCGTAGCGTAATCGTCGCGTAATTGTCTATACTCGAAGCATGTACCAAACTTCACGTTATTACTAAAAGCTTGTAAATTAAAATTTTTGGAAAATATTTTTTGTATATAATTTCATAAACGCATGCTTCGAATTGATTATAAAAAATCAGGTTGTTTGGTTCAATTATAAAAACATTATTTTCTTTTAAGTGGCGTTCGAATACTTTCGTGGCTCACTGTATACATACATATATTTATAGAATACGGCGTTAACGCCTAGCGTAGGACACTGTCGTATGGCAAACGTCATGATGAATGAAGTTTGCGACCAATATCGAGATATCGCTTCATGAGCGGGTTTCAATTGCTTTTCGCCTACACCTCAATTAGTTATTATTTCAACATATACATTTTTATTATTGATTCAGTTAATATTTAATTATTGTTAATTGTTATTATTTTTTTCAATTTTCTTATTCTTCTTCTTCTCCGTCGAATATAATTATAAACAATCAAAGTCTCCTCGTCACTCGACATCTTTGTTTTCTTTTAGTAATAACGTGAAGTTTGGTATACGCTACGAGTATAGACAATTACGCGACGATTACGCTACACTCCGTGGACAGAGAGCCTAAAGATTCCTTTAACGGAATATCGACCGAGGAAGAGTCGATTCATCCGCGTTCAGGGGATATTCGTGTCTCCGTGGGCCGGCGAGAATTAGCTTCCACCGTGGAAATAAAATCGAAAATTAATTCCTCGTTTTCGCCGGCTAATTGCCACCGTAAACGTCGTACGTCGTGGTCGCGAGGCACCGGGGTGCAGAGGAAGAGTGCCTGAAATTTTCCGCGAGATTAACATTTCTCGCGGTTCGTGACCGGCGATAGTAATCGTAGGCTACGGTGGTGTTCGCCCGCGCGCGCGCGCGAACCGAGCAAGGTCCACTCAAAGCTTATCCACCGGCCGACACGCGGGGATTTCGAGGCCGTGAGTCCCGTGGAATCCTGAATGCCCGACGCCGAAGAGTTCAGAGTTCTCGGGCAGCGAAATAGCTAGTCATTACGGCGCATGAATCGTCTCTGGCGAGTGTCGGGGCCGGTGGTAGCGGGCAGAACGAGGCGGAGGTGGTGCAGGGAGGGTGGCTGGAACGAATTAGGGAGAGTGGAGAGACCGGACTAGAATGAAATAGTGGAATTTATTGTACTCTGGGACACAGAGAGTTAGCCCCCCCTAACCGCAACAAATGGTGCACAGTAAGAATTATAATTGATAGGGATTATTTAAGAGGGGAGATCGCCAGAAGAAACACTGGAGCAGGGGGAGGACCAGTCCAGAGAACGGACAAGGAGAAGCAGCCGTAGACCGGCTGGCACAAAAGTTGTTCCACTTTAGAACTGATCACGGGATAATGAATTTATGGCGCGGTCCTCTTGTAATTCGTTTCTTCCTGCCGAGGATCGCGCGTGCTTGACGGTCACTCTAAGCGTGAACGTTTCAAACGCGAAAAGGAATGGAGAGGCGTAATTCTCTAACTGTGGACTAGGAATTTTGTCTAACAAGGGCAAGCCAAGGTTGATAGGTCACGGATTTTTCTGAAACTTGCTCAAGGTTTTCCGAAAAAATTGCATTTGGAAATCGATTCACACCTTCATAAGGTCATATTAATTATATGCTAATACGACTCTGTGATACTAGAAAAATATTTACAATTATTAAAATTGAGGTAGGTATCAACTTCAAGAAAAAAAAGTAAATATCTACTGGTATTTCTCGATACGCCCTCAGCAACTCATCTTCTTGTTAGCTCTTAACGCAAACTCCTCAATATTCGTTATGAAGCGATTCCTTTAGAAGCGCGCGCTAATGCTTTGCTAAATTACATTTCGAGAAGACATCTTCAAATACTGCAAGTTTCAGAAAAATCTATGACCCATCAGCCGTGGCTTCTCCTTGCAAGTAGTTGCGAGGATAGGGATAGCACATTGAAAAATGGATCGGTAATAGTCTCCATATTGGTTAGATATCGCATAGGAAGTTTCTATAGTACTCACAGTTGTTGCGCGACGTCGCGGAGGACGACGAGGTGTCAGCTTCGTTGTCGCAGCAGACTTTGAACACGACTTTCATGTTGTTGGTAGAGCACCTTCCGCCGATGCGCTTGTGAAGGTCCTCCTTGGTCGAGGTGCTGATGAAGTAGTAATCGTGTCCCGGCAGGAACTCTAGGCCTCCGGGTTGCGGTGTGAACGGCCTGAAGGTGATCGTGAAGTACATCGTCTTGGACGGCTTGTCGCAGACCGCTATCACCCGCGGATTCGGATTCGTTATCCGACATGTTTCGTACTCCTCCTTGGACACCTACGGAAACGGATCGGAGGCGTTGTAAACTTCTGTGGTGAATCGATTGGCGACGCTTCCGGTTTGCCGTGAAACCGGCCGTGGAAGAGAGAGAACGTTCTCTTCGTTTTGTGTCTCGGCGAACACGGTGTTTGCGGAGGCAGAGCGCGCAGTCCCACAAAAGGACATTAATCGTTGATTGACTACTGTGAAAGAAGTTCCCGGTCGGCTAGTCTGCGCGGCCTGGCTCCGGAGGAGGCTGATTTCTGCTACTCGGCTAGTTTCGCCTCGCAAGACACGGTCAACCGAAGAAATAATGTCTATTGTCGGGACCCGATTGCCGCGCTATCGAGACAATACGAGGGGGATGATGGGCATCGAAGCGGTGATTAGATCTCGACGATGATTCGTAAGTTTGTGCTTACGTCTGCGCCGCCGGACGGTCCCGGGATCGACGATAGCAACGCTATAGGGGAACTTTCCACGATGCTAGCAACAATTTGATTCACTAGATGTTTTTCTCGCGACTGGGAACAGCAACCCGGCAACCGAGCGTGCTCTATTATTTCAGGAATAGCGGTAACGATATTCCGTGAATATTTTTAAGAGGAGGGTGGCGGTGGTGTAGCAGTCCCTGTCGGTGGCAAAGCGGTGTTAAAAGTTGGCTCCGAAGCGGAAGTCGTTGTTGGGGGTCCGCGGCGAGCGAGTTAACGAACGAGTTTCGAGTAGCAACAGCTGTCTAAACATCCACGGAACGCCCTTTGACAATTTTTTCGTTCGTGTAATGGGCCGGCAGTCCCGTAACACGATTTATATCTGCCGATCCCGGGGCATGTGGAACGTCGTATAGGATACGTGGCATCGCGGTCAACTTTTACCGAAACGAGAGCTGAATTATTCGCGGTCGAACCGCGTGTACTTACGTTGTAGATAATATACTTCTCAGCGTCGTCGTCATACGTCCCTGGTTGGTACACAGGACATATTATATTCACTTGGTCGTACTCGAACGCCGCGTTGTT
>CM052335.1:29788769-29936918 GCA_028455595.1 Lasioglossum vierecki
TACGTTCTAAAATAATGCAACGTAAATAAGGAAAATATCTCGCGCAGCATACTATCCAGTAACGATATAATTGAGTTTTTAATTAAAAGAAATGCTCCGCTGACGTTTCTGCTGTATGCAACCACGCGCACGCAGCCAGCAGTGAAAGGAAAAAAACAGAGACGAGGTTACATGCACAAGTAATTATGTACAGTGGCGAATAAACAATCCTTGGTACATTAATCTCAAATTTTTCTGCAGCTGATTGCGTCGTCCAAAAAGTGAAACGTCTTATTATGATGGAGACTGAATCTCAAACGGGTCATCTCGTTGAAATACAGAAGACACTTTTTGTGTACACCATTGTACATGAATATAAAGATCCACCGATCGGTCGATACCGTTTCAAGCTAAGTATTCCGATCCCATAGTGTTACTAATTCTCGCGAACTTTTTATTCACAGCCCGTAGTCTTCGTAGAACAATGCCACGAACCGGAAGGGATGTAGGGCATCGTTTTCGAAAGGCTCGCGCGACGTCTCGATCGTATAGTGGCGGTTTTCATTATCTGGTCGGGGGCAAGGGTAACGTAATATTACGACATCGAGAGTAAAATCGATATCAATTTTTCGAGGATGACGCGGGGGCACGAGTCGAGTATCATTCCGTCCGGTTGATAATCAGAATCCACTAGAGATCGAGCTCTCGCGGTGTACGCGTCTACGAATCGATGGAAACGCCGGTGTGCAACCGCGAGCACAATAAACGAGCTTGGGCCCTGTGTGTACACCGGTGTATATTCATACACACGACTTTACACGCGCGTCGGCCGGCATGGCATTCTCTATCGTTGGATCGATCGTTCGTCGCGTATCGATTATCACCGAGAGGAGCGAAGAGGAGAGTGGAGAGGAGAGGAGAGGAGATAGAGAGAGAGGTTCGGTCGAGCGTCGACTGAAGCAATTCCACGAGTAATTATCGGAAGGTAACCAAACATCTAATAATCCCAGACAAAATCTATCTCGAACCAGGCCGCGCGCTATCCATCGAGAGAGACTGAGCGGTTCGCCCGACCGAAATCCCTCCTGGAGCTGCCGGAAACACGATATAATTCGCAATAACATAACGAGCCAGTTCGTGGAGCATCCCTCGCGAAACTCGGCCAAGATTGCCGGCCTCGGAAGGATAACGGCTACCGGATGTCTGGCAGACGTGTGCCGGCTGACGGGCACACGCCCCCGCGCTTTTTCCCTCGCGTCAAATTGAACAGAACAAGGGGGACGAACGTAATGATACGTCCATGGAACCGGCAACCGACAATCGGCACCGGTCGCGCTAGGTGACCGGGGCCGTTTCGGAATTTTTGGCCTTGCTCAACCTGTTATTAACTCGATCCAAGCCGTCTGCGAGGTCTTCTTCAACAACCGACCACCGCCTGCCTTCCCCCCCTATCTATGTCAGCGACTCCACGGATTATTACGAAAGCATGAATGATAATATTTGAACGGACAGCAATCCCTCTCAGGAAACTTATTAAAGTTCCCCGGGGAAAGTTGCTTCGCCACCTTCGCACGGACTTCCCGCCGTCGAGTATTAGTGTAAATAAGATTTCACCGCCGACTATGAGGTGAGTGAAATCCTGCGAGCTTGGAAAATTATAATCGGATATCAATTATTGGAGATAGCAGCTGAAGGAGATTCCTGATAAAACGATCTCGATTCCTACGCCAGAGTTCACTAACTAGAGAAGTTTTCACAAACTGAAAATCATTCGGATGTTCGGTTGGAGTTTAGTATTGTCGCGATTTGTCTACAAAATCTGAATGAATTTAATCTTGTTATTATTACAAATAAATTGGATTCGTATATTGGACTCGTTTAGGTCTAGTTTTAATATATGTACTTGTGGCTGCATCAAGACCTAATTCAACGCATCGCAGGATTTCAGTAACAAGAAGCATAAAAAGTCTAAAATCGTCGAGTCGGAGGTACGTTCACATCGAATACCGTTGGGATTGCAAAATCACGTTTAAGTCATCAATCGATGGAGCGAATTTTTTTATTAGGGGTCGGTTCTATCGGAAAACGATTCTGGTGTGATTCGACAGAGAGAGCGAGAGAGAGAGAGGAGGAAAGAGAGAGAGAGAGGGGGGTGGGTTAGGAGTATGGGGTAAAAAAGAAACGGTGGAATTGGAGCACGGATTTTCGTGGATCCGTTCGCGAGGTAAACGCGTTGCGCTGTGCTCTTTGTTTCTTGATGCGCGGTCTCCGTAGTGGCGCGCGTCAGTGAACTTTCCCTAACGACGGCGTGGCGTCGGCGTATACTGACACGAGAACGTCGATGCAAAAGTTGCGTCGCGTGGAAATTAAAGAGGGAGAGATCCGTCTCGTCCGCCACTTCAAGTACGAAGTACGGTGGTAGCCGCGGGAGAGGACGAATGCGATTGGTCGGGCCAAGTGGATTTGACGGGGGTGCCTGCCTCTGCCTCTGCCTCTGCTTCAGCTTCTGCTTGCTTCTGCCTGCCGGTGGTTTTCCCCCGGCGCGCGAATCCTGCACCAACACGCTCGAGGGTCGTCGAGCGAAGTCGATAAGAGTAACGCACCTAATGCAACGATCTTTGCCATTCGTTATATTACCGGCGAAGTGAGCCACGCAACCACGTTCCTCCAAGAAGCTTTCCACTTTACCGTGAAAGCGTCCGGAGCCTCCGCCACCAACCACCCGGGAAATACTATCTCAACGGAACCCCCGGGGGGAAAGGAAATATTGTTCGAGACAAAAGGCCGTTTCATTTGGCCCCAGCTCGCGATCAGGATGTTCCGAACGACCGAATTTCTATGCAATGAAAACGCTCCACTCGGTCGGGCGGAACTTTTCCGAAATCGCGGATCAGCTTCCTCGTTTTAAGACGCATCCCTTACCTTCGTCCCTACTTCTCCGTCAATGCTTCGGCTTTTTATCGAATTCTGTGCAAGTCTCAGGAACACTTCAACGAAATCATGGTAGACTGTAATTCGTCATTTCATATCTAGAATCATCGCCGCTACTCAATTTTCACATAGTTGAAATCGTTTGAGTAAAACTAAAACCACGATGCGAATGTTTAATCGAATTTAATATAACCATACTAGTTTAGAATTATTTGATTAATTGAATTATTTGAGACGTATTTCTATGAAGAATTCGATCAAAACATTGAGAAAAGTTTTTACACCTATGACAGACTATAATAGACTATGATACAGCCAGTGCGTTTGTTATTAACAATTCTACGGTCAATATAAAGAAATCTTTATAATTGAACTCAATACTTGCATTTTATTAATAATATAAAAGTTTGATCGATAATATATCGATAATATAAAAGATCCACAACTTTCCGCTTTCAACGGATAAAGTTTATTTTTTTCGCGTTCCTCGTATAAAATCTCCAGCTGCTGCATCAGCACAGTCAAATTTTTTCCAGGGCGAAAGAGTTCGCGGAATCATCAGTAGTAGTCATGAACTCGGATTCCTTGGTTTCATGGCGCCCCCTAGCCAGACAGCATTTTTCGTTTGTTGCGAATGTTTTTTTTCTTGCTCGACGATGGCAGAGGGGGCAAGGATCCGCGTTTATGAGATGCGTGAAATCATTGTTGCGCGTCGCTGAATAGTCATCGACGCCATGGATGACGGGGTCGCACAAAACCCGGGGATCCTTGAAAACAAGGAGTTTCGTCGTTTCTTTCGAAAAGGGGTAGCTCAGTCATCGATGTTCCGCGAGCGACGAAGAGGGCGAGACCCCGTAGCAGTATGTTCACCGGGATTGCGCGCGCGATCTCATACACGCTGCAACGGTGCAGTGGCGGGTGCAACGGTGCGGCGCGGCTCGACGTGGTGCAGGGTTCGCGATGCATGTGTGAGATTCACTCCCCTCGCCAACATCACGCACTTGATGTCGTCCGCCACCGCCGTCGCCCAGTGAATGTCAATGACTCGGATGACTTCGTGAATATTCGTCGTCAGTAACAACGACGTCGACGACGACAGAGGAAAATCGATTGCCATCCAGACACCGAGACTCCTACAGGGGTGTCGGGAATCTCACCGCTCCGAGCCGTGGTGAAATGAAACGAGAAAAATTCAACGAGTTTGTTTCCTGTCCTCTTCCCGCCCCCGCACAGTCCCCGGTCCATCGAGCGGGATTTTAAACGTTCGAGCGTTGATGTCTGATCGTGTTATATAAACAGCAGACGAAGATTAAACCAGCGGCGTTTTATTTATCGGACGGCATTCCCCGATAACTCTCAAAGCTCATTTTATCGACTCGAGGTCGGAGAAGTCTTCGCGCTCTCGCCGTCGCGTCGGTGGAACTTCGAACCGTAAATTTTACTGATTAAATTCATATTTCTCCAGCTTTTTTCGAGAGTTTTATTCGACAACTTGCTTTCTATACCACTGTATAACACAACCTGACTATATTTCATTCAACGAAGATGAGAAAACTTCTCGGGGAAGCGAATATCCAACGCGGATCGTTTTTCAGGTAATTATTGCGGCCGTGTTTGGTATCCCATGGAAGTCCGACGACCGAGCTTGAAAAAGACAGAATCGCAGACTGGTTGACCACCTCGGCGATCTCTTACAACCGTCTGCTCCGTCCACACTCTCTCGTCAGCCCCCTCTATGCCATCCCTCGGCGACGACCAACACACGAGCACCACGCTAAGTTCGCCCCTATGCACCGTAAGCTATAACACATGCTCGCTAACTCGGGAGAGGCCAGGTATTTTCCGCGTCGTATTCAAGAGATCGTATGCAGTATGCAGATGCCACTTTTGTTATCAGTTCACCGGCTCCTATGCAACCACGATGCCTGGACGGCGCACCGGATAAACGATCGAAATTATTTAGCCCAGGATTTCGTGGTTAGGCAAATTTTCGCAAGTACGGTAGCGCATCGATGGTAGACCCTCGTTGGGACGCGTGGCGCGTCTACCGACAAGGTCGATATCATACGAGAATTATAATTTTTCATTTTAGATTGCGTATTATATTGTACTACTATTGTAGTCAACGTTTTGACTATATTGTTCGTCGAGTTCCGCGTCGTAGATCGTTCGCACTCACCGGTCAGCATTCTCTCGTCGGACGAACGTGTATAGATTAAGGAACCGCTCCCTCGAGAATACTCACCTGAAACAAAAGGAAAAGAGTAGATGATCGTTACTGCACTTTGCTCTCAGCTAGACGGCCAGCCACGCTTCTTGCTCTCTCTCTCCCCCTTCGTCGCTTAGAAATGCAAAATGAAGAGAGAACAGCCCCGCTGGCCGATGCTGCACACGTTCCAAGCTCTCCGAGTCTACGACTTTTATAAGGTGACAGAACGGAGCCGCGGGGAGTTCAACAGCAGAGGGACTTTTCTTTTAATTAATTTGGGAATTACCATGAAGCCGGGGAGCCGGCCGGTCGTCTCATGCCCGACGCTCCCATCGGACGCCAGCATTATGAACAACTTTTATAATTAAGCAATGAAATAAAACCTGGTCGCAAATTTCGTACCTGTCCCCCCTCTTGTTCTGTATTGCGGTTTGTTTAATATTTTCCGCAGGTCCCTTAACTTTTTCGGCTTCTTCGACCGAAGTCTCGGAATGTCTTCAACCCCTTACGCTGTTAAGTAATTAACTAGATTTTTTCACACAATTTTTTCGAACTAGAGAATCTTTAATCAGGAAAATATTAGTTAGAAAATTCGCTGTTGGATTATCATGATACAAGTATGGTGCAGAGAAGCTTCACTCGGGAAAAAGTCAGCTAAGAAAAATATTCTCCTGTTGCTCTTCTTCGTCGACTATATTTCAGGAAAAGAGCGATATTCCTTGGAAGTTCCTGGCAAGAGTGATCTAGTCCTATCATAATTTCCCCGAGATTGCCTCGGAAATGGATTATATTTTTGTAAAGACTGTCGTCTTTTACAAATTGAAAGATCGAGCCCGCAGCAGTGGTTGACAGTTAATTAAACGAACATGAAGGACACCTTTCCCAAGGATATTATGGAATCCGTGAGATAAGGCAACGAAATGTCATACGTACATAGTGTCTTAATCTAGCGGGGCCGGTGCAATTTTCATACCTTCAGTTCCCGGACGTTATTGCAATCCGCGAATGAAGTATCGATCCCCCGGACTCGTTTCTCCTTTCGTCGGAATACCATCATCTTATTCACCTCGTCTTACATTTTGATCGTAAGATTTTCAGACGGGTTCGAGAATATTTCACCACTCGAGAAATATAACGTAACCGGGGAACTATGTTTATTTAATATTTCCACTTTAGCGTCAGAGTACTAAAATTACCGATGCAGAAAATAAATTTTATACTGCTCCGAGGAAATTTTATTTTCGATAAAAATCTGCTTATTACAAATAATTATTTGCACACTCCGTGGATGATGAATAAATTATTCATTCAAATTGAAAGATATTGCGATAAATGGCGATGTTTTCTTTGCACGTTTGTGCGATTGAAAGCGCAAATAAATTATGAATACAAAATCCGGAAATACGGTGTACATAAAACTTTCTCTGATTACTCTTACCATCGAAATGGATATTTTAACAATGAAAAAGATCGTCGTAATTTTTTCAGGATCTACATGATTTTAGTGAACAAATAAAAAGTGTAAAATTTTTATTAGAACATAAGAGTATGTAAACTCTCTGTTTTACGAGGGATCGTGGATTAATGAAAACGGTGAGATCGTTTTCCGCGGGAAATCGGTGATCATTATTGGTTAAGTAAGCAATCAATTCGGCGAACGCTCACAATCAGTACGAACGAAACACAGAAATTAGTTCGAATTACTTAATCGAGTCTCGGGCAAGTAACTGTGAAGATTCTCGATCGCGGGCCGTAATTAACGGTCACGTAAGGCCATTAAGAGCCTCGGGAACGGCACCGACGCGACGACGGTCACGTTGTGCCTCCGTCTTGGAGCGCGGGACCACTCCTGTTTCCGGTGCATCGCAACTCGATTGCAGTCGTAGCTCTTAATTATCCGGCTCGATTACGGCGATCCAATTCGTGAGGGGATGGCCGGTGTCCCGGTTCCGAGTGACGGGCCATTGTGTACGGCAGTCGGCGTATCATCCGCGAAATTGATGAAATAATCGTCGGCCCCGGCCGAAACTCGCAACAATCTCTCGTTCGGGATAGTTCCGGGATTTAAACACAATTCGATCGAAAATGCTTGGCCAGCCGACACAAGCAATTTTCATTGCAAACCCCCCACTGCTCAGCGAATTTGCAGAACGCTTTTGAAACGTTCTGGGCGAAATGAAATTCAACCGTAGAGCAGCCTTAATTTGTAAAGAACGGATTACAGGAAAGACCTGTTCCCGTTTTAATTATAACGCGAGCCAACGAACTCTCTGCGGAAAAAGCTTGCTGATTCCTGCGCGAAAGGCACGCGAGCACGGGGCCCTGACTGGAAAGTTCGTGAACAAACTGCGAATATTCAACCGGTAATTCCACGGGAATACATGTGCAGTTTCAATAAAGCCCGTAAGCGGCGTTTTACAAATGTTCTAATAACCAGCCCGTTTAATACCCGGCTTTGTTGCGCCGCCCTCGCAGGAAAACTCGCTTCTCGGCCGTGCCGCGCTTCGCATTTCTAACGCGATGCGTCCGTTACATACTTATGCCAGAGCACCAGCTGCCCCAAGAATTAATCTCCGGCAATAGGATTCAGATTCCGTGCCCTTTCGTCCCGTTGTTTAGCAAAAATTTCGTTCGGACGCGATGCGCTACCGCTGAACGCAACTAAGCTCCTTGCACTCTATTCAATGAGGAAAAGTAGTTCCTAGAATATTCTGCCAACCATTCTGTCGACCCACTTCGTCACGGACTGTAGTCCAGCGCGTAATGAAAGGAATAAGGGAAACAACTGGACGTGTCAATTATCTCCATCGTTCTCAACTTTATGGAATAATGTCGAGGTAAAGCTATGTTATTATATTAATTTTATATGAAAGTTTTAATATTTACCTCAAATAATATTAAAATTTCAATTTATATTAATTTTATATGAAAATTTTAATATTTACCTCAAATAATATTAAAATTTACATGGTGCATTCGACAATGGAAGAGAATTTTCATCTAATATTATTTTTCACGAGATTTCAAGATAATTGTCTAATGAAATAACTTTTCGTTGCCCGAGAACATCTCGTTCGAATCTGGGTTCTAGGTGTACGTTTCTGGAAAGTTTGACGTACGATCATTTGGCAGACACCGCTGTCGGAACCGTCGAGCCGCTGATTACGGAATCGAGCAGCTCGGCATATCCGTTTCCGAGACAGAAGCGGAAAGGAAAAGTGGTCGCGAAATGCAGAGCGAACAGCGTGAGTTACCAACGCGAAAGAAGCGAGGGCGGGGAGTCTACGGGGGTGTATCATCTATCATCCGCCTGTTTACCGGCGAAACAGCCTGCAAATGCTATTCAATTTGCCTGATGGAAAGCCTTCCTTCGTTCGTTGGGCGCGCCTAGCGTTTCGCTTTTCGCGCCGTGTTGCTTCGGCATTCCTCGACTGCCAATTTCCTTCCTTCTGCTTCTATTCTACTTTCGCATCGTCCCTTCTGCCAGCGTGTCCTTTCACGAGTCCTTGCCCCGCGCACTTTGGCCGTCGCCGGCACACCCCCTCCTCACACCCTTCTCACCCCTACTCCTCTTCGTTTGTGCGTTTTATCTTGTCGCGTGTTCCCGTTATTCGTGTCGTCTCTCCTTGTCGGCTACGTCTACTCGTCTGCGATTTCTGACGTCGCGTTTTCAACGGCGTGTTTACCTTTCCATGAATTTTCGGCGTTTCTACGTTACACGCCACCCTTCTCCCTTTCTCCCTCGAGTACCCCTTCGACTCGCTCTGCGAGGTTACCTTTGAACACATATATGTAGTTTCACCCTCCTGTTATCGCCGGGTCTGCATGATTCAAACTTTCAATTGTGGGTAGCCAATATCGCAAATATACTATGTTTACCCTGGCCCTGGCGATCGCGGTCGGTTTTCCCTCGTATTGGTCATGTACTGTCCCTATACCTCCTATTTCAAACATTTTCTTATCGCTGAGGAATATAGAAAACGCGATTGCGTTAATCAGATATGGTTGATAATCAGTTTGACATTAATACCTTTTGCAAGGTGCAGGTCCAAAGTTGGCTACCCTCCCCTAGATGCTAATGTTTTAAGCACCTTTGTCTGTCTATTTACCAAAGATTTGGAAAGAATTCATAACTTGGCTTATTTTCACAAAAAATATCTAACAATGGTACTAATATCCAAAGAAAAGGAGAGCTAGGCTAAACTGTACCATTGCTAGAACTGCAATGGTTATTAGCATAGAAAATAATTTTATTTTGTTTTTTTATATGCAGTGTGAATAGTGTTTTATTAAAATTTTCGTTACGAGTAAGTATACTTTATTGTTTTATGACTTAATTTTGAACTTTACTCCACGTGTAATAAGTGCGTATATAATTAATTATAAAACAATTAGCTTGTTTAACGGTTACTTCTCACTGTGCCAATACTATTTGTCTTACAATTGTTATTTACCGAAGATATTTGATAATAAAAAATTTGTTACCTGTAAAACTGTTTGATCTTACTCAAAAATCTCTATTAGCTTATAATAATAGTAAGCTAAGCTCACTTAAACATTTCAAAAAGAGATAAATGGATTTTGACTACGATTTTGGCTAAGGGTGCCATTCATGGTATAGTTTACCTTATCTAAAAAAAACGTAAAATTTGTTCTATTGAGCGTACCGAAGACACGAGTCGCAACAGACCCGGCAGATGACGAAAAGCGACGCTGCGTCGAACAGATAAAACCGTGTGCAGAAACAGCAGAATTCCCGAGTGCAAAAGCGACCAGGAAAGATGGATGACAGGAGCGACGTGGAGGGGAACACAGCGCCTCTCGTCTTACAACAGAAAAGCTTTTTCCATCCCCCTGTTTTGCGCGCGAGCGACACCTAGCGACAAGTATTTCGCGACGAATAGGCGGAAGGACGTGAAATAGGATCGACGTCATACGGTGCTCCGTGACGGGGCGCACGGAATTTGCGACAGAAAGCGGAGTAATTGAATCGTTGTAGTTGTAGCAGGCGCAGCAAACCGGGAATGTTACCGAATCCTGGGCGACGAGACGACGCGACGTGTTCCGTCGATTTCTTAATTCCCCATCGGCGACAGCTCCTACGCCGGATGTGACGCCGACAGTCGTGCTCTTTTCGAATAATTCCCTCGCTGTATGTGTACGTATTTCGTGCACTGAGCGGTGTGATAAACTGTTTGGTTCGTTTCGATTGTGAGCTCCATATTTTCTATTTATCGTTGCATGGGTATTCGATGGGGATGCAGTAATAACAGGGGACATCATTTTGCGACATGTAATATCGTCAAGCATTTCTGTTTATTCCCCTTATTCTATTTGTTTCTCTGTCCCCCTCTGTTGTGACAGGATCTACAATTATGAATTTGTACTTTTATTTATTTTCAATCGATTGTCAACCCCTGTGACGCCAATAAGAGTAGTCCGTAGAATTTAATTTCTGATCGATCGACAAAATAGAAAGTTGAGCAGAAAATGCACGGCACCGAATGTGTTAAAATTGAAATTAGATATTCTCGCGCAAACGTAAAAATTGTGAAAGGTTGGGTATCGGGTCTGCAGGTGCCCGGTCTTTCGCAGAAGGGTTGGAAAATTCAATTCGAGAGCGGCGGGCGACCGTTTCCTTGAGCCAGACGACACGCGGCAACACCTTTGTGCAGGCCGCGAGACCGGAAGATGGATTTTCCTATAAATCTCCCGATGCAGAAGCGCGGGTGACGGCAAGTGGCTCGGTGGTGCTCGCCGGATCGCAAAGGCGGTACGAGCGAGCGAGGGAAAGAGTGAGAGAAAGGAGGAGAGAGATAGAGAGGGACGAGGGTTAGGATGGAGGGAAGGGTTGTAAAGGGGGTTTCCCCGTGGCGAGGTACAACGCCGCCGAGGGGCGGGGGTGTAATCCACGCATCATATCTCACCGTTGACAAGCATTCATGACCCCTGGTACCCGGAGCCCTCAATAGCGAACGACATCCACCAACAAACACCCTCCTCCACGAGTCCCCGTCACCCCTGCCCCCGGGGCCGCGTCCAGGAACACCCTTAACCTCGCGCCTCTCTCCCTGCGCACGGTCTCGCCCTCTTTCCTGCAGATTTTCAGCGAACAGTCCCATAGACCGCATCCATCGAACCGGACGAAACGCGCCAGCGGCGAACTGCCCTCTGTTTCGTGTTAAAAATTAACCGAATCACCGTGAACGTATTCATATTTCCCGAACCATCCTCCGCTATCCCTGTATCTGCACTTTCCCTCTCGGTCAGCGGAAAGCAGTTTCTCTTTTTTTCACCGCGGTGCCATTATTGCGCGGAACCGGCACGCCAGCCGGAATTTTATTGCGGAAGGACTGACGCGACGGATCGGCTTGCACGTGTACGCCCCTGGACCAGGGCTATTGTCTGCGATGGATTCGCACACTGTGCACCAAAAAACTTCGCAGATGTGCCATCGAGTCTCGACGATTCAGGGAAACTGTCGCGAAGACAGTTATTAGTGGCGATCTCGAGTTAGTGTTAAGGTTCAAACGATTTTGCATCCCTTGGTTCGAGGGTCGTAAAAGGGCCTTGTAGATTGTCTTCTGTATATGCTTTTGAAAAAAACTATTTAATAAAAATGTTCTACTTATCCAATTGGAATTTGTTATTACAGTTGCAGCAAGACTTTAATGAACGGTACAAATAAACGAATTGGAATGGACAGACTGCGGTACTTGTAAGTTTTGAAAGCTTCCACGCACTTGTTTTCTGAAATCCGTTTTATGCGTAATGAGTGTATAATCTTGTTTTGTATGCAACGTGTTCGCAGGCTCTTTTGTGTTCGATTTCGGCGAATTGTATCGTTGTCGGTAAGTTTTCAGGGTTTGCCTTCCACTCGGCCGGGCCTGAATTATCGAATTTCCATATACCATTTATTTTGTGTGCACTTACAACGCGATCGACGCATATCCTATCAAGCCATGGCACGGCGCCTGGTGTTTACACATCTTTTTCTCGTCGAAGCGCGGGAATTCTTGATAACAATGGGATCACGGAAGTGTTAACGGGACAGCTGTATGCAAACCGGCAAATATTTATTCGGCGGAATGTACGTTATTCGAGGTTCGGCGTGTGCCCGGTTAAGCAACAATACGTATTTTCGCGCGGAAACAAGCCGCGAAAAATAATTTATGCGTGTGTGTCAGCGAGCCCGCGCCCCCCGGTGGTCGCCGCACCGGTCCGAGAGTGACAAGTGCTTTTATCGTAAACACTAGTTCCGTGATAGAATAATTAAGGCGGCCGCAATCAATATAAAAAATGGATGGCCATTAAAGCGTTCCGACTGAGCGTCAGCGATACGGGGCGGCGCGGCGGCGCGGGGATATATCGCATTAAAGCGTAATTTCATTGAAAGTCGCGCGCGTACATAATAGCGTTAATTTAAAAGGGAATTAATCCGCAGCGCGTCACGTTAATTTAAAAGCATCCGGCTGAAACGATTTGTTGGCACGCCAAAACTGGCCAAATTGAACGGCCTTTGAGAGCTCGCCGATTTTTCCCATCGCGGCCGACATATTTACGGGTCGATCGGACGCGCCAACGGAGAAATTTCATTTCCGCGTTATGATTCGGACTTCCAGATGGGATGTCTATGTACATTTAACATCCGCTCGTGCCCTGAACATGACCGCGTTATTTGCTCTCTCGGCTACGCAATCTCGTTACGAATCTCAGCCGGAACACTGTTACTCTTTCCCCGGCGATTTTTCCTTACGAGCTCTCCACTTCCGCGAAACACCGTCTCCTTTATTAATTTCAAGGGCCCGGCAGACACCGTTCGAAACCGACGTCGCGACGGTTTCTCGAGGCGTGTCCCACCGAACCGGTAAACGTCTAATGTAAGCACGAAGAATTAAAAGACTAAGAGCGAGAGAGTGTGTGTGTGTGAGAGAGAGAGAGCGCGAAAAGTAGATAACTCTTGAAACTGAATATGAAACGCAAATATTGGAGCGCGCAGCTGAAAAGAGTCATGTAACCGGTTGCGGCCTCAAAGCTCTAAGGAATCCGACGACATTTTTCTCTATTTACCAGATCTCTACGGTTCACCCTCTCGCAATTCGCCCGACGACGACTCCGATGATTTCCTTAACGAGTTTCAATCCCAGACGAGAAAGGTAGACAGGGAAAGAGTAAGAGAAAACGAAAGGGAGAGAGACAGAGAGAGAGAGAAAGAGAGAGAACGCCGTAACGGATCGAAGCGACGAGGTACCCGTAATTTCGACGACAAATAGTTACAATTCCGGCGTGCTGCCCCCGGCGAGGCGCGGCGGGTCTGTATAATTTTAATCCTCTTAACGAATGCGCGTAACAGCTAATTACATCCGGGTTTGTTAAGCGATGGCCGACGCGGACGGGGACATCAAACGCGGCGCACGGGGTAATCCAGACGTTTTAATTAGGCGGCGCCGGCCAATCTTATCCGCATGATTTCGCGGCCGGAACGAGCGTTTTCTTTCCTATTACATCGGCTCGCGTAACGATAACAAGCCGCACTTACAGTCTCGCTCATGGGATTCCTTGGCAATTCCCGATGATAATATTGCCGGGGGGAGGGAGTGAAAGGGGGCCGGAACGGCACCGGTGGGTGCCCTTAGTCGCAAGTAGATTTCTAAGCCATAAGCCGGTCTTAGAAACAATTCAATTAGCCGAGCTGATCCCCGGACTGTCTGTGCGTGCGACGTACCTGCATAGTACGCGCCGCGGCGCCTCGGTGAACCGAGTTACACGCCGATTCTAATCTGCGTTATGCACGCCTCCTCGCATACGGGGGTGAGCGCACTCTTACGCGACATGCGACATGCACAGTGATCAACTAGAAAATCCCTCATTTTAAGAATGCAATAATGACATCGTTAGCAGTCTAATAATAAGAGACACGATTGGTTCCACTTCGTAAAATTTGCTTGATAACATCCATTGACTTTGGATAGCTTCCTCGAATAGAAATCGTTTTCTATGATAAAACCTCCATCTCTGAATTCCTTTGTGAAATATCGTCTTCGCCAAGCTCGCAGCATAAATTTTCTGTCGCTTTTGCAACGTCATTTCCTTGCTGGAATTCGTGCAGTACGCAATGCTGCAAATACACCGTGTCAACCGATATCTTCCAAGTTACCTCTGCTAACGGACAACCTACTCTGACACTTGATTTTGCTGCGTTATGTGACGTAGGCTAGGTCGATACCGAAGAATACAAAATATGCATTCTTGCTTTATCAGGACACAATAACGAAATAACAAGAATATCATATTCGTTTGACACATGTTTGTCGCGTTTCAAAAGTCACATTCGTTCATTCGCTTGTGCAAGGACACGATTAAACTTCAATGATTCTTTCATTACATTTATTACATTCCAGATAGAATTAAGCCGACTTTTTTATTCTTAAAACTATGCAATACTGTGTTTCGTTCTTTCTGGAATAGTACCGCAATAGATCCACCAGGCGGCCGGATTACCTTCATAAAACAACAATTGCCTGAAGCTTTTAAAACGGTTTGCCTGGTGAAAGCCAGCAATCCATTGGTCATTTTATCTGCCAGTCCGTGCCAGCGATTGCGCTCGAGTCCCTTCGAATCTTCTTTATTTCACTTTCCTTAATTAAGTTGCCTGTACGCAGGATCGACCCCTCGTCAACCGATGTTTCTTCCTTCTATTCGAAACAGCCGAGTCGAAATGTTGAAGCGAAAGTCGTTCGAGATTTTCGGTATCGCACCAGTAAATCGAAGAGGATTCGCGTGCGCGTAGGGCCACCAGAATCTGTATTCGCTCGATATCATGAATATAAGGTAGCAGTACATAGAAGTTATTGCTTTATTCTTGAAGTTTTCAGCATCCTCGAAGTATGAGGGTAACGTATGCTTTGGGGACATCGTGGTTTATGAATCCGAGGGTACCGGCTGGCCTGCTTGAAATACAGGGTCAGCTATCTTGTGTTATTACACAATAGGGTGTCGTTGCTCTTTGAACGTAAAATAAACTGACCGAGAATATGCCGGGCTAGAATATGTAATGTTATGACTAGATTGAAGATTTCGCGTCCCGTCTTGCCGCGAGTATACCCTTAGTATGCTGAACTGTATACTATTGTAGTGCATGTTGCACTACGTGGTACAACGGTTTATGGCATTTGAAATTACACATTTTTCTATCAACAACAAGTTGTAGCCGTCGTCGATGAACATCCATTGAATTATTCTAACAGTGCTGTGAAATTATACAATCGTTAATGTTCAAGATAACTGAAAGACTACAAGTGTAGTTAAAAGTTGAAATATAAAGGAGAGTGACGGAATTTGCAACTAATTTGCAACTGGTAGTCCCAGAGTTGAAAATTATGAAGGCGTTTAAGGCTCTCATCTTATTGTTAAGCGTTCTACGGGATACGGCCCGCTCTAGTGGTGAGCGTCACTGACGGCAACCCGTGTTGGGCACGGATATTTTGCTCTCTGGATCGAAAGAAACGTCGACGTTGGAAAGTTGAAAGGTTGATTTCTCAAGATACAAGTCTGCTTTATCGCGTGGTGTAATTCGATTTTCAGTTGGATCTTTACTTTTTTATATAAATTGAAAGATATCCTCAAAAATGTGTGCAAAAGTGGTGCCTCTCCGTCTTTAATGACAACGTATCACTATTGCACATCATTGAATTCGGGAAAGTCTAGAGAATATTTTGCTGTAAAGAAGAATGCAATATTTTATATAATAACATCACAATATTTGTTTAAAGTCAAAAAATACGTCTTTCTTCAAATTCAAATTTCTCAAAAACTGTGCGTGTAAGAGAAAAATTCAAAACTCTATAAGATCCACCCAACAGTTATATGGAAACATTTTTGTTGTTAGATAGTGTTATAAAATATTTATATGCTATGCTAGAATTGCTTTATTCACATTCCCATATCGGATCGGGCTTGATCGCGAGAAATCAATTTGAAAAGTTCGCAGTAAATACAACGGGAGTGAAACTGTGCCACGAGTCAACGCCGTTAGTCAACTTCCTAAACGTGCCGATCGATGATTGATCGATCAGTGAGCAGGCCTTTGCAGGATTAAAAGAAACGCGAGATCCGAGGGGATATCCTTTTCCGGCCGGGTTTAATGGCTGTCAATAAATACCGGGATAAATCCAAAATTCTCAGGCTGCATAAAGCCCGTGCGCTCGGCGATGCCCGGTTTGCCCGTAGGAGGGATAGAGCGCGCGCGAAACGCGATTTTATTAATCCTGCATCGGAGCGCCGTTGAATCGCGTATATCGGGGAAAGTTAGATACGAAAACACGAAAACAGCACCGGGGGGCTATCGAGAGCGGTACGCGCGGCCTGGTTACTTTTTCATTAAAGCGACGAATGAGATTCGTGCGCGAACTTTCCTTATTCCGCGTTAAATCGGCGAGCGCACGGCTTGTTAAATCGCAGGATTTGTGCATGGTGAAATCTGATGATACACCGTCAAATCACTTCAGTCATTTTTGAGTACATGTTGCCCGGGGGATAAAGCGTGAATGTAGCGGGTTGTATTTTTGTTGTAAATTGTAAACTCAGTGTGGCTATAATTTCTGAAGGTACTGCATATCAGCAACTTCCCTCGGTGTAGATGTTCGAATCAATTGTCGGTCGTCCGTCCATTAAATTAATCTCGAGCAACAGACACGGGCTGATACGCGGTATCACGTCATCGGATTCCAGGAGGGTGCTTGACGAAATCTGTTCGCCTGAGTCTCGAACACGTTCGACCAATCGTCGATACTCCTCCCCGTGTTACGCGGCTATCTATTAAAACGTAGCGGGCATCGAATTCGAATAAAGACGTGAACTGTACCTCGATATTCCGGTCGAGAAACAAAGAGACAGGGAGGCAGAGGAAGGGAAAGCTGGATTTGGGAACGCAATTCGGGAATGAATGAAATTTTACAGTTTAACCTCCCAGGGGTGGGGGGTGGGGCCAAGCCTTCCCGATTTTGGCAGCCGGCCATGCCTGGACTGAGATAACAACCTAGTAGTCCAAATTTAACAGACGGCAGAATTAAGTACCGTGTAATTTCTCTCTTATTTTTCCGCGGGATCACTGACGGCTCTGTACAAACTTTGCGATCGTACGTTAAATAAACGCTGGCGAAACGTCGCCGCGATCGTGCACACAGGACTGACGGCTACCAAACTTCTTGGCATCGCGTAGACAAGTTGCAACGGGGATGAAATTGTTTCCGGTGAAAGAATCGATCTGTGAACTCCGTTCACGCGACATTGATCGCATTAGCTCACTGTTTCAGTTCGTTCGCTCGTGTTAAGCCTTGAAAGACTGTTCCACGGGACTCTGTAGACTGAGATTTGTTCTGGGTTTCGATCGTGTTTAATCTTTGTATAGTGTTCAGAAAATTGGGACATTTCTATTTTGAGAATTAAATTGGAGTTTCGTTCCATTGCAGAATTGACACTCGATTCTACGGAAAATATTTACAGTTGATATTACATTGGTCGATATATTTTTGCAAGAAGAGGAGAACAACTTTAAATAAAAATGGAAAATCATTACTGCCGAATAAAAAGATTTGTCTACATTGATAGACAACTTTTATCTACAAAAAGAATTATATTTTTCCACGACTAGCAACGAACTGATTCAGCGAACAAATTCTTCGCAATTTTTCTCAGAATCGATCAAAGCAGAATCTCCGACAGGGCTGCAAGTACTTTTTCAATAAACTGTATAAATCATCGTCAAACACGCACACGCTCAGCATACGAGCTGCAACCCCATTGATAGACGGCACGTTGCACGCACGTGCGTGCATCGAGAGCTATATTCAACCGAACAGAGAATGTCTGATTTATCTGATACTATTTGTTCCCGGGTTCCTCGTTTCTCTCAATAAATTTGTTTGTCTGTTTGTTCGGTAAAAGGAAAATGGTTAGGCTGGTAGCATCCTGGCGCGGCTGGAACCTAGAGGAACCGGTAGTCGCTGCACCGGTGTATTGCACCAGCAGTTTTCCCCACGCGGGAAATCTGCGGCAATTTTTCATTGCCCGACACGACAATGTATCTGCCCACCTCTATCTCTCTCTAACCCCCTGCTACCTCCTCCCGTCCCGCCGTTTTCGTCTCCAACCCTCGAAAAAGTGTCCACCAGCCAGACCAGCCACGGCCGCCCGCTACCTTGTGCTCTGACAGCAGCGTGAGCGTACTTTGTCGGCCGTGATAATGTTTTCATTATTCACTGGATTATACGTCGCGTTGCCGGAAATCAGGTGGGACGGTATTACGCGGACGCCATCGGCTACGTCGAAACGTGATTTAATGCCGCTGCCATGGCGTGCCGTTGCGAAAAAAATCCACCAACGTTACCGGGGATTCGGGAACGGCAGCCTGTGACGAAGTGATTATTTACTTCGCCGCGAGGCACAGGGCTGCATGCTTCGCGCATTAATAATCATTACCTCGATCGCGTCTGGATCATCCCCGGCCGACCGGTGATTTACACCTTTTTTTTTAAATGGCCGCGTCTGGCCAACGCTCGGAGTCGTTGACGTGTTCTAGACACCGATGACAGTGTCTTTTTAAGTCTACAAATACCTAGTTCTACCGTACATTCGGTTCTACATACATCACAGTATTCTCCTGGGTCATTTGTCAAGTATGTACAATGTTCGAAATTTCAGTAACGATGTCTGTGAAGCTGGACGTTGATTTAATATTTGAATTCGATGTGCAGAATTAATTGTTTCATACCAGCTGTGTTTAAACTGTTCCAACTGAACTCATCGCTAGAGGAACATGAACGAACATCGGTAGAATAAACTTAATTTTGCATGTGCGAATTGCCATTTAAAAAGTGCATAATAATTTGAAAGAACGAGAATAGGGTTCCCGATGTCGTAGATTGTAAAACCTCCAGCGGAATTTCCTGTGTAAAAGCGTCTCGGGGCTCGCGTCGAAGGGTGTTTAAACGACTCCGACGATTCATAACGCAGAATAGATGAGAGGCTGGGGCATAGAATATGCAATTTTTCACGGCTACGTACGGTCTACTGCATGCAATTCCTGCGACACCTCTATCGAGACTTGGTGCGCTTCCTACGCAGAGCGGAAGCGATGTCACTTAATGAAATTTCATCGATCGATAACGCGGACACATCGTTTCCTATATGCAATATCGTGTCCGGCGTGCGCCATCACCGGTGATAAAGTGTCGTGTTTGCATGCATCAAGTAGCGATCAAATAAAAATAATACCGATGGCCGAGCACAGGATACTACTCTCGGATATGCGTGGAGGATATCGAGAGAGAGAGAGAGAGAGAGAGAATTCGAAAACGGTGCAGGGTGTCGGTTTCACCGGCGGCGGCTTTCCACCAGAAATTCGCTTTGATCGGTGCGCATTCGTCGTTCCGTGCGTTGTTCGATTTTCATTGCAAAATAAGCTGTCCCGGGCTTCACCGGATAGGTTGATACACTATTCGTCTACAGGAGGATTAAGGAAATCGGGTTGGAAGCAACGGTCTGCCCGCTCGCACGGGATCTCGCGCGTTCTACGAAGACGAGTTTCTGCGATGGAGAAATACGCTCTCGCACGCGGAGAATCTTCGAGCTCGAGCGCCTTGATTCTATTTACCCCCTCTGAGGGATCGCGATGCAGATAGGCTTTCGCGCCGTAACCGCATCCGCCAACTCCTCCTCGAAGTGTGTACAATTTCTCAAAGAGCAACGGGCGGTCCGCATTCTCCACCGCTCTGGCATATTTGTAACGGGCTCGCAGATATTCCCCGTATTTTGCAAATATCGTCAGACACGAGGGGGACCGTTGCTCACTATGAAACCGTTCGCTTTCAAAGTGACGCTCATTCAATTTAACGGGACGCGAGAGATCTTCGACGGTAACGCGCGCTGAGCCGCTTTGCGAGATACCGTCTAGTCTGCTTGTATAATCCGGAAAAAACAATCGACGCAAGGAAAATTATTTCTGGACTAGCTCCTCTCGCGGAGAAGCGTTCTCAGATATTGGTCCATGTACGGGAATTCAAGCTTTTTCGAAATGAGGAGGAATTCGAAGGGAAGATTATAATGTGCCAGAAAAAGAATGGTCTATTTTTCGTTTGTTAATCGGGGGATATTGAGCTTCCGCATTTTTTCATAGTATTGGTTACACCTATAATGCTTATTTATTTATTCGACTTCATTTCACATGTAAATAAGATTCAGTTCAAAACACAGCTACGAGATTTGACTCTTGGATTCAATTTAAATGCAAATATACGAGCACAATATGCAAGTGTTCCATTCAGGATATTCCATATTACAATCAAACGTATATTGTACCATACAAAAGAACAGTAATGACTAAATGAAACTCCATAAAAATGAAAAACGAAGAAATAATTTTATTCCAGGATCAAAATCTTCCCTTATACAACCACACACGAGTAGGCTTAACAATTTTCTAGAAATACGTTCGTTCACTGAGAAGAAACTAAATACAATTATTCCCTATACAATGAATGCCCTAGTTTCAGAAGTGCCTAATGGTTTTCCGATCAAGTTAATTGTCCCAGAGGAACAAATAGTCAAAGTTCACCGTGCATCTCTGTGTCCCAGATGCACAAGGCCCCTAAATCGGGTAGCATCGAGTGCGTATCACATTGCAGAGAGTTCCGGTGAACTATTAGAGTTGTGTCGCTAATCCGATCCTATCCGTAGGACCTGGATCAAGGCTCGAAGATCGCAGGGAACTCGGAGGCGCAGATTTTGCATCTCAATTTAACCATTCCGGGTGCAAGTTCATCAATCTCGAGCCTCATAAACCGCCAGCCGCAGCGATTCTCGTTTCTGCGACACTCCTCTTCCCAAGAGAAGCGCAAGTTGCCAAGAAAGTGGCGGGGAACGACAGCCCCGGCTGGAGGTTAGTGGCAGTTCGCCCCCGAAGTAGGTCATGTAATTAGTACGAAATAATTAACATTTGGTAATCCGAACGATCTTTTCCCTGGATTCAATCTGTGCGCGCCACGGTCGGCCCTTTATTCCTCGCGAGCGGCGTCGTTTCAATTAACGCCAGGCATCACGGTTAAGGGCAGCTAATTTTCGGCCCGTGGTCTGGCCGACACGACCCGACGTTCTCGTCGACGAGACAGTCGGCTGCGTCGATTTTATAACGTCGGAGTTGTTTCGCGCGCGGTTTTACTGCCGCCTCCGTCCGCCCGAGTTGTTTTGCACATCAAAGAAAGAAATTACCGGGAACATTCGGCACAGAATTACCGAACCCCCGGCTTCCTATCGAGTTACCGTCATTCCCCACTGACACGGCCCCGCCGCGCCGCGGACCGCTATTTGGCCTGCCTGTCATTCTAATTCCGCTCCGTTGTTTCTCGTCGCGTATTTTTCCCCGGGAAATTAATTTTCACGAAGCAATTCCCTCGAGACCGTGCGCTCCGAAGATCAACCGTCGCTGTCGTTGCTCGATCGCCGAACCATTCAACAGAAGCGGAACCGGTCGAGTGAACTGTCTGTATCGAATGAATCCGCTCCGACGATAATTATCGCGCCGTAAAAAAATTAAAAAAAGAACTCCACAACTCAGGAGTGCGTTGCTCGGAGGAAATGCTACAGTGAAATTCGTGATGGAAACGCGTGGCTGATTCGTACTTTCCGGTAGCCAAATTAATTGTTTCACTAATGTCCGCTAATTTAATTACATGGAAATGTGTCGATGATGGTAATTGTTTGGAACTTGCTCATATTGTACTGAACGTAGATAGAGGTTTGTGGCTGTGTTTTAACGTTGGCAGAGGTGTATGGCTGTAATATCGGTTTCAGAGAGAACTTAAGACATTGTTTTAAAAGCTCTTAATGTTGACTATGAATGCGATATGTCTCGCTATCAGTGTCCGCAGGTATCTGATTATGTATGTTTGACTACGTTGGAAGTTGTTTGAAATTCGCGTGAACAGCAAGGGAAGAATGCTTATTACCAAAGAAAGCGGTTTATGCTCGCACCACCGGTTGCATACGGCCCCGAAATACGCTCGATTCACGATCGACCGCTTTCCTCGCCGCCGTTCGAACGAGTTCCGGGGAAGCCGCGTCGACGAACCGAGGGAACGGAATAACGTTCAAGGCGGTAGCCCGCAAATTCGGTGCATCGGAAAATGTACGGAGGAGTCGTTCTGCAGGAAACGGCTTTTAATCGAGTGTGAAACGAACAAATACCAAGTCTCGACCGATCGTTGCCCGACGAACGAGTACTGCGCCAGCACAAAAGAACCAAGGCGGTTACGAGGGTGAGGGGGCGTTCGAGAACGGGCCGATGTTTATTTCTACCGTTTGCTGAACCAGCGTGCACTTTTTATCAATTACTTCTCTCGAGGGCTTTCGAGATTCCAGACGGACGACGTGTTTCCGTCTAGGAACATTTTTGCAGACTGTGAATAGATCACTGCTGTCTAATCGTATCGATTAGAGAGCATATTTATATGCAAATTTTCATATATTGGTTTCGAGCTTAAACATCTCAATAATCCGTGAGTTGTGGGATTGTTTTGTGTCTACCTACTTTATAGGTAATACTTCTTTAATGATTATATTTTAATTCTGTTTGCACGTTGTAATCACGCCGATTTGCAAAATAGCTTCTAGCGTTTGTCAAGCGACGAGCGTGTTGAATCTTCCGGAGTTTCCCTGTTATCTATTGATGTCCGCGTGTTATATCAGCGGTTAGGTTCTTAAACGTGCCGCCACCTTCCACGCGCATTACCGATACAGTTAATAATATACCCTGGAGGCAATCCATTGGCGACAGGGCTCCAGAAACTTGCTCGGACCCGCGTATCCGCGGATACAGGTTAATCGGTCGTTGAGAGACTTTGACCAACACACCGGCTACGAACTATTCGACCGGCAAGAAGTTAGTAATTACCAATTATCTGCTACCGAAGGCGGTAATTGGCGACCGGCCGAAATAAACGAGCAGAATTCAGACGCTATTAATGACCAGCACGGCACGAAGTGATACGCTTATTAAAGTATAATTCGCAGCCGGCGCTAGGCCAGTTGTTCTTTTCTCCTTCTCCTCCTCTTCCCCCCTACCCCTCACCACAGAAACGAAATTTCGTCTAATTAACGTTTCGTGTAATAAAAGTCGCGATACCTGGTCCGAGGGCGTCAGAAGAGACCGCGGACCATGTATTCCAGCCATCCCTTCTCTCGAATCCTTTCGAATAAGAGCGCAATTATCGAAACTCTAAATGAGAGTTGGCTTAACGCTGCGCTTTTAATGAAACTTTAAGAGGATACTCGCTAGCTTAATTGCGAGATCGTTCGCCGTACGACCGTCTCCTGCCCGAATCGATTCTGTCATTGATCCCTCCTCTTCTACTAGCCACGTTATCCTGATTATCCCAATTACTCGAACGAATGGTTTCCGCGGCAAAAATTTGCCTGCTCTACGAACAGCCTCTCTACACGATGAATTAAACATCACACCGTTACCGTTCCCTTTAGGCAAATTCTCTATTTTTCGCGGATATATCGCGATCGTGAACTTCAATTCGCGAAATTGGAACGCGAAAGTGATTCTTCAGAAATTATAAATGAATTCCACGTGAGAAGCGAAACTAATTTCAAAATCCTTTTTATATTTTATTCGTCTCGGGACTCCTATTAAAATAATTCCGTTCAACTGTTCTTGTTGAATGGAACTTTCAATTTTTTTCCAGCAATGAAATACATATCCTATAGTGAAATAGTGAAATAAATTTGACTGGTAACGCGGTTGTCAGTGATCATACTATCTGGACACCATAAGTTGCGATATTACAGATGATCTACAAATTAACATTTCTCCCACTCATGCCTTGCCGAACGTATTTTCGCGGTTATTTGACGCGTATCAACGTTTCCGTAAAATAATTGCAGTTGCCGAGACTGTTCCAGCGCGTTCAACAAACAGGAAACTGTGTCGAGTTAACCAAAACAGATTGACATGTGCGCACGCAATTAAAAGTTTGCCTCGTTTCCCGTGTGTGTAGATTACTTGATTCTGTTTCGAGGACAATTTTATAATAAATGCCCGGTCCGACTATTTCCCCTTTTGCGAATTAGCCCGCCAAATAGACACCGGTTACTGACCGAATTCTGAAATTGTGTTATTAAAATAAAAAGCCCGGTCCGGTGAATATTTAGCGACTGATCCGCTCCCAATTAGCGCGTTTAATGCCGCTGTTAATTAGCATTCGGCCGGTATCAAAAACAGACTTTCCCGGCCGGCAAAATCCGGTAAAACTGTTCCACCGAATTCAATTCCCCGCACTGTCGAAATTGACAGTTTTTTACGGTAATATACAAGCGAATCCTATGAAGAACGACGGGATAGAAAAGCTACGAGAATTGATGGAGCTCGGATACAAAAATTGACAAAAGGTAATTGAATTAAACGCACACGACTGAAAATTCCCAGCTGATTAAATCCGATTTGATTAAATAAAAATTATATAAAGGATCCATATATGAAATATTCTATTTAAATCCACGAATGCGCGCATCCGTTACATGTCAACTGCTGCAGTTGATTCGTCCGACAGATAGACACTGCCAAATTTAATCCTGACAAGCTTCCTTAATTACCTATATTGCCGTGTCCCTCGTATTCGTAACGTTATTAATTTGTTGAGAATAAAAGGAATACAATTTCCATTGAAAATCTATATTTGTGAACAATATTCAATACCGTCGAGAAAAGAATGGATTATATTTCTATTTATCGAATATAATTGAACGGGAAGTAAGGTTTCATTTTTAATATGTTCGACGCGAAGACTCCGCGACAAAAGGTGCAATATTCTAAAAATTCTGTGCAACGTGAATGCTTAAGGGTCTAATATGCTGTAACAGAGATTACGTAAACCAGTGTCTGGCGATCCAAGAAATAATAATGGGGTTCGAGCACAAAAGCTGCGCTAAAGAAACACGGATAAAGAATTCGTCACGCGGTAACGCAATCGATCGAAAGCATCGGAAGTTCACGGGTCTCTGTCGCTGCGACATTAACAAATTACCACTCTAATGATCCTCATAGAGGGTGAAATTCGAAGGAAAGCTCTGTCTTCGGTGGTTCCCGTCGCATGGGCGAGCGTAACAATGACGCAATAATAGTCCACTGCGGTAACGCTTAAAGCGGGAACCGGTTTTAGCGAAGCATGCAACTTCGAGAGGCCGGCCTCGTTGGTAGTTTGTATTATTTGCCACTGCGGAGTGGCAGTTCTTCTAATTGGACCCGGCTATCTGCGAATCTATATTGCATTCCCAGCCCTTCGCGTTCTGCGCCCCGCTGTACGTAAACTCGAATGCCGAGGTGAAGCCGTGGCACACGGAAAATCGTGTTCCGGCTATCGCCACGGCTCGTTTAATTCTGTAAAAATAGCGGCGGGACAGTGCGCGGTTCGATGCCGCGCCGGGAAAACAATATCAGATTAGCGACCGAAATGGAATATTGCCGCGGACACTGGAACTTTTCCACCGGCGGACTTTTAATCACGAACTGATAAAGCGACCTCTCAGAAATTCCAGAGAACTTCTTCGAACAACTACCATCCGTAGACTCTTCAATTCAATTAATTGTGCTTCGACCTAATCAAATTCGCTGTTCCTATCAAACACGATCAAACAAATTGGCCAGATGCGTATTACGTGCATAACATGCGATGCATATAGCGATGCAGAGACGAAGACATCTCTTTAGCCACGTTTCCTATTTCTGTATAAATACTGAGCGAGTTTGATTGATAGGCTAAAGCTAAAAATATACGAAGGTTCGTCTCGAATATAAAGAAGCATAGTACACCGACTCTAACAAAGCTCGTTCCGTATTGATGTATAAAGAAGAAATATTGTTCTACAGCAGAATTTATCCCCCACTTAAGGATTGATGGAGAGAAGATGAAGAATGATTTTTTTTGGAACGTAGGAAATGGTAAACGGTGCCCAAGCGAACCTGTTCCACGGGCTATAAAGTCTTTAAACGCAAGCTATACGTATTAATAGAAACAATTCATTATACCCAGGCCACAATCGAGCGAAGATTTATAAATTCTCCGTAGCATTGAACGTCAGCTCGGAGAGCGGTCTATGCAAATACGCGACGCACAGTGCAAGTGATTACTTACACACTTATGCCTGCACAAACACGCCGCGCGTTTCTATGCCGATTGAATACCGCGGTTCTTAGATAGGAGCGCGATTATCTGTATGAATATGCATTTATATTGCTACGTATCCGCGCGACTTCCGTATTTATACACAGGCATTTGCATTCGAGCATTTATATGCGCATAGGCATAACCGTTAATACGCGCGGCACGTCGAAAAATTAATGATTCTAAACGATTTCGAGAGGAACTTCTCCACGCGCAGCTCTTGGTAATTGAAACACAATGAACAGGTCGCGACGGTGTCCGTCAGACTGCCAAACGATCAGCTGTTGAAGAAGCAGCCCTCTTGATCGTCGCAACAGACGACTGCTTGTCTGACACACATTCCCCGACCGACGTCGCAAATCGTTCCGATGAAACGGGAACCGCGTGCTCGGTCGCGCGGCTCCGCGATCAAAAGCAAGTTAATTCAAGTATACGATGCATCCGGCGTATCGCTTGCACGCAAACGTGAATGTACGCACATGCACACAGGCGAGAGAGGGCGCGGCGTGCTTGCGACACGTAACGCGTTCAGCTCGTCTGTACCTTCTCGATTACCGTCTCAGGGCGGAACGTAAACGGGTAAATGCGACCATTAAACGCAGCCACGACGACACCGCTGCCGATCCAGCTACAGCCAACATCTTCACCATCGTTGCACACCACCACGGCCGCTGGCAGCGTCTTGCCCGCTGATCTAGCCGTCGTCCGTGGAGATTGCGTCGCGTTGATAACCTCGCGTTATCCGTCGTCGAATCAAAAGGCTGTTGCCAAGTCGTATTCTTCGGGACTATCCAATTTCACCAGCTTGGTGAGGTCGTATCGGGTGGTCCAAAAATGAGGGACCTCTCGAAACAGGCGATTATGGAGGATTTTGCTTTTTGAATATAATGTAATTCCCGTGAAACGAGCTGAGCTTGTCAAGTACCAAAGTGGTTCTCGCTGTGGAATCGTGAGTCCCGCACATTTTGGGGCGTGCTGTACAGTGCACCAATGCCCCGTTGCAACCCGGGATGCGTTTTGTGCAGCGTCCCCAGCTCGCGGCCGCGTCCGAGAGCAGGGGGAGCCGTCGCGCGTCGTCGTTCAACGCAGATTCGATGGAGCCGGTCGCAACTCCGTTCGCGAGCAGTTCGTGGGCTATTATTTGAACGGTTATTGGTACGATAGCGCGTATCTGCGCGTCGTACATCACAGGGCCAACTCTACGGTTGTCACCCTGATTTCGACGTACCCTGGCCACGTCCCGCCGCGTAACAACCCCTTTCGCTCGTCCACTCTTTCCCGCTCTCGCTCCATCTCGGTTCCTCGTTCCGCCTCTATTCCACGGGTACTCGTACAACGTACGCCGCGCCAGTCCCCTCTGGCACGGCTCGCCGCATAAATGTATGTTTCCAGGATTTCTGGTTGTCTGCCGAATGAATTATGGAGGGCCGACGACCAACGCCCGGCGACGCCGCCGCTGCTAGCCTCGCCGAGATTGCAGGACACGGGGGTGGAAATTGCAAGAGGGGCGGGGCTCCGGGAAAAGCGACACGATTAACTGGGATGCACTATATACCCTGTTTACGGTCGCGCCGACCACGCTTTCTTGCTGCATCGATGTTTACCCCGCGATTTCTTCCCTGACGCTCTTCTTATCCCTACCCCCAGATTAGTTTCTGATTTTTGCGGATCTACAGCTTTCCCTTGCACCGACGACACGGGATTTTGTAGAGAGTTGACTTCATGCGTTCAGAGTTTACCGCCAGTTCCAATGGAAGACCCGGAAATTGGCTTTGTTCGTTAACTTTTTTATGGACGGTATCCTGTATTTAGGCGGTTTGTGGGTTGTTTGGGTTGTCTCGTGCTCTTTTTAAAGATAGTCAAATAGCTCTGTGTGATAATGAATACAATAAGACGAATAACTCTGTATAAAGTCACTCCCAAGCGAGAAAGTAGTTTAGATTTTTTGGGTTCACAATTCGATGCACAAAATAGTTCAGTTCGATTTAATTGATTGTACAATGTTCATTCTCTTCGGCGATTCGATTCGGTCGTTCTGTGAATTTATTCCCTCGGTCCTTCACTGATAATTAGCAGGGGATAATATTGTCATTGCCCGGTTAAAGCGAACATTACGTTCCCACCGACCTAATATTTTCCAATCGATGGGAAACTAATCGGTCATCATAGAAATATATGCCAATAAACGTTCCATTGGATTGTTTCGAAAGTTTGCAGCGCAAACCTGTCGTATCCAATTGGATCTTATGTTGATATAATTGCTGTATCCATTTGCAAACAGGGGCGGCTTGCGCGCTGTTTGCTAATTACTAACCGCCCGGCACTGTTATAATACGTAGACAATAGATACGGGTGCAATTGCGATACAAGGGAAATCGATACTAATATGCATCTTTGGTTACACAAAGTATTAACATGTTGACAGCGATCAAAACAACTCAATTGTCCTGTGCAGCGATGTCTAAATAGGAAAACATACCGTCACATTTCAATATTCATTCTGCCAGAATCATGAGCCAATGTTTCCTGTTTTCGTGAAATCAGCAAACACTTCGGAATTCGAAGATCTGTAGGAGCAAGAGAAAGACAAATGCGTCCACAAAAAGTACCTTAAAAAATATGTTCTTATAAATTGATGAATTTGATCGATTGGTTCGAATGGCCACTCAGATGCCTATTTAATTTTCCTGTTCATTTCTGAGGTTTTTCATGTTCCTTGCAAAATTATGTGGTTTCGCGGGGCGCTGCGAGGGGCCCAAAATATGGTGTTTTACCGAGATACCGATGTTTCGGTGTGGAACATTAATTTCGCCGTTCGCGTGATTCCGAGCTTCCTCGCGGGCCGGTGTTCACCACGGCAACCCCTGAAATTCTGAACTCCTGGCTCTTGGATCTCAAAATTCGAGGTTCTCGGAGGTTGTAGGAACTTTGTGGCCCATTCGACACGATCAGGCATCTCGTCAAGGGGAAGCGGATATCATCTGAAGATCCAAGGCTGTTCCTGCGAGCATTCCGACGCGCTCTATCATAATACCGGCGTTTAATCTACCGGGGTTTCATTGACCGTTCCGTATTCGACGTGTGCCACGGAATCATACGCGGAGGCGAACTGCCGAGTAGTTAAACCGTCGAAACTCGCGTCTGGACGGATGCTTGCCTTCTCTCTTCGTGTTAGTCAGCTGCAGTTGACGGTCGATTAAAATCTTGCGAACGCGCGCATTGTCCGTCCGAACGATCCACGGAGCCGTATATATTCTTACGGCGATGTAGGGCCTCGATCGCGTTTCCGCGAAACTACTCGCTCAGGAAACCCTCGCTTAATCGTACGACCGGCAAAACGACGGAATTAGTTTACCGGCGAATTGTTTCCGGATACAGAAAGGATCCCACTGAAATTTCGAAACTTTTACGGCACGATGACGATAACCTGATATCTCCGCAATTAAGACCGAGGACGCTCTCCCGCAGCAATGTTGCGAACGCTTTGAAATTGCTGAAGTAGCGCAGATGCATCTGCTAGCCGATCCGACCTCGAGAAACTCGCACTCGGCATCCCTCTGGCCAAACAGCCGCTGGTAAATATACGCGTTCGGAAACTGTGCTAAACGCCCTTTCGTGGAAGCACCAGTCCCTCGAAAAATTATTTAAACGTTCCTTAATCTCAATCTGCACGTACGGTCTAATTGGTTCACGTTTTTCATCTGCGATCGTTACTCAACTATTTCTTCTTCAACATTTTTGTTCAAAAAATAATCTCTACTCCGGCAATTATGTAAAGGATATTTTCTGCGGGGGAAGAGATATTTGTTGTGTACAACTTAACGAAAAAGCTTAAATAAACAGCTGTGAATATATCATTAATTTTTAGAACCAACGATTATTCTGCTAGTACCTGATTTTACAAGAGAATACTTTTAGTACAATTTTCAGTTGTAACGAATTTTTTACGAAATTTTTGCAAGGTTTTAAAAAACGATTAAAAAGTACATGGTCGTTTCGTCTCTTATCCGGTCGTCCACGCAAGAGTCTATTTTTTAAAAAATATTTTTTTGGAGGCAGGTTTGTTGGAGGAAATAGAACTGCGGTGACCAGTGGTTGACCGGAAGTTGCAGATCGAACCGCGATCGTACGAGTTATGCGGTTTTCGCTAATGAAACACGAAGGACAAAGGAGACACTGGGTCGCTATAACGAAGGACTGTACACACTTATCGTCGAAGTAGTTGCTGCTTTCTGTCACAACAATTCATGGAAACGGGGTCGCCTCGTTGCAGGGACGAGTTTCTACGTGGGACTACTGTTTGGAATGATCTCGACAACAGGGCACAAGTGCCTTCTCCAGCGAACTTCGCCTCCCTGTTTTCGCAGCATTTCCAGCCATCGGAAGGGAAGGAACTGATTAATCATGTTGCCCGTGCCAACTGCGACTGACCATTGAGTATCGACATCTCCGCTGTTCCTATTTAAACCTGCCTTACCTCCGGTCAACAGATATCGCAACATAAATGTCAACATGCATCCAGCAATTCTGCATAAACGCCCGCATTCCTGCATAATCGATTGTTCTACTCAAACTCGTACCGTCGTATAATTCTTACTGCTCCTTATTATAAAATTATCAAGGATCTATAAGAGATTCTTCGTTTCCAGGTCCCGATTCAAGGAACTTGATTTGCGATCTAATCTTTCATTTCTAACAAGATGTTTGACACACTGTAGAAATATTCTAGTTGATTACATTCTGTAGAACGAACGAGCTCAGCTGCTAACCACCACTTTGTTAATACCGTTAGTGCCCACAGCCCAAAACGGCTGCCAGAGCAAAAGTTTAAACTTTCACGCAAAGCACCGAACTTCCTTTCCAGGAGTTAACTTAACATTCGTTGGAGATCCGACTAACTTTCCGAAGGTGCACCGGTGTTAGACCACGGAAATAAATGGATTTCACGCATTCGAAACTAGGCTAGTATGTATAAGACGCATGAATATTGATCATTGAAGTATCGGGTTCGGGGATTAAACGTCGCGCGCGGCGTGCTCCAGTAAACTATAAAATGTAAACAGGAATCAGCAGTAACAAAATTCCAGGTCCCGGGAAGTAATGAACGCCTTGGAACGCCTGCTACAGATACGCGTGTTCTTTAATAATACGTCGTGTCTGAGTAGCAACGAAACTGCTGCATAGTCGAATGTTCGCGGAATCCTTTGAAGGTGGTAAGAAGCGCTTCTTGAGACGTGAATAAATAAACAATCTTCCACGGATTAAACGGAGTACCCGCTCCTAGGCGTGCCCGGTTATTTCGGCCCTGGAGGGTACTAACGAATTCGGAGTAAACACGGAAAATTGCTGGCAAATCTCCCGGGTGGCGGCGCGCACTTCTAACCGGAAGATCAGGATGAAAAAATACCGTGCTACTTTCGCGCTCGTGTCAGTAGAACCGTATTTTAATGACGTGTGGCTCGCTAACCACGATGCGAACACAATCCTTGAAAACCCTCACAAAACACGAAACCAGTTTCATTAAAAATATAAGCCTACTCCTCTAATTTTTTATCAGCTGCAAAAAAACGTTTTCGAATGATTTTTTGTTCCCCGGTTGACGACTGTACCGCGCAATCAAATTACAAGCGAGTAAAAAGATGAAAATGTAAAGCGGCTGGGCAAACGGCAATTATTTTTACACGTAATTATCCTCTTCACAGAACCGTTAAGAGTTTCCGGGGTTTCTACAGATTCCAAGGTTCAACGTGTTACACGTGTGAGCTTGAAGATGATCCTTGAAGAGGTTAATCCAAGCTACTCATTGTCCGCGCTTTTAGCTGGAAGCACGCGCACTGTACCGGCAACAGTTACGTCGCAATTATTTCGCAACAAAGTAATGGAAGTGGCAGAAAACGCTGGAAAATGCTGGGAAAGGCCTTGTCTAATGGCGAGAGTTTAAACGACGATTTCGGAAGCTTTTTGCGCGCTTCCTTCGTCCTGAGTCTCAACTTGGGTCTCGAATGGATCCAAATTGCTAAAGGTGCTTGTTCAAATTCGCCACAATTTTGCATTTTCAGTATCTTAGGCATTTACAGCTGTTTAGATGAAGGATATAATAATAGCGTCTGGGACCCTATGACTTTAAAACCCTGGGCTTTAAGGAAATCCTTAAATTGTTATTGCCATTATAAAATTCATTGAAAAATCTTGCACCGTATAGTCATTGATAAGCAGCGTGCTACAGTAATAAAATTCACAGTGAGAAATGTTGAAAGCAAACAGGATGAGGTGAATAAGAGTGCAGTCAACGGAGATTAGATATTTCCGTGCCGCGAGTGAGAAGATCGTATTAAAAATTAGTGAGGAGCTCGTCTCAGCCATGAATTTCACAGTAGTTTATCACACACGCTGATTCCCATGAATTTTCAGAGCAGAGGCTCGCGTATGAAATGCGATTAAGCTCGAAGCGATCGGGCAGCGGTAAAACGGTGGATGGTGCGGTAGAAAGAGGAGGAAGCTGATTCATAAGATCGAGTCGCCCCGGCTCCGGCATTTCTCATCGTCGGTCGAATCTCACGGATCTCTGGTTTGACGATCGGCTTCCGAGACAAAGATCTTCGGTCTGCAGCGCTGGGCTGGAGTCACATTTACGTGAATTGCGGTGGAGCACCTCCCGGGATTCAGTCCGATTTCCGCGTACTCCCCCGCCTAGCTGTCCTTCGTTTCCTGTCTTTCCTCCGTTCCCTGCTTCTCGCCCAGTTTTATCAACTCGCCGTTGATTTCCCTTTTCCCTGGCATTTCCCTGCTACCCTGACTCCGTTTCGGAGGCCACAAGGCCGACGAAACTCCACCTCGCGAAATTCACGAATCACCTCCGCCTGGTTCCCCTGACTCGCTGATTGACTAATCAGATTCATCACCCTCTCTCTCTCTCTCTGTCTGTCTCCTATCACCTTCTTCTCTCTTTCTGCCACCGTGCGCTGCCTTCCGGCTGATTGAACGCGATTAGGTCGTTCCGATAATGCCATCGAGTCGCGGTTTGCGAATATTAAAATGCGGAGTCGATCTGTCACGTCACAAAAATGCCGATTTCCGGTCAGTTGAATTGTACGAAGCTACTTGTAATCGTCGACGAATTTTCGATACTTTATATGATATTTCGAGTTTTGATACTCAAACAGACGATTGGGTCACGGAATTTTTGAATAGAAAGTTTTCATTCTGTCCGGGGTCACCAAATTGATTTTAAGTTCAATGTCATAGCCAGTAGAAAAGTTCGAAGGCGTCGTAATCGCTATCGCATTCCCAGCTTGAATTCCCCTTTCATCTAGGGCCGCGAGTCGCACTCGAGTCCGGATCGACAAATTTAATTATAATAAACCGGAGGGCGCGGAGGTGGTGGCCCGGCCGCAGGCGTCTATCAATTTCCGGACGAAGAGTGACGTAATCGATCGCATTATCGGTCTCGTAAAGTTCCACGTCGGTACGCCAGATCGTTCGTAAATGTCGATCGTGAAATCACGAGCAGGCTCAGCGCGCCGCGGTGGACGGGGGTGGCAAGTTATTGGTCCGTTTCCTGCAGGGCGGCAACAGCCCCTGCGTGCCCCGCCATCCTCGAAATCTGCACTCGAACGTAAAAATACGTTTAATCTTGTTTCGCGAGTGAATTGTGCCCGGCTGACCCGTAACGCGCAATATACACGGTTCTCTTTTCGAGCTTTTCGGCGACTCGGATTATCGATTTATTCGCTAGTGTGTTTGTTCCTTTTTTTTATTTTCCGTAAATGATTACTTTATATGTAGCAAAATCTAGCCGCCCCTCGTTGCATCGCAGCGAACTACACCGAAAATTCTTAGCCCGCGCGTTCATTAACCGAAACACGGAACTGGACATGTTATTACGCGCCTGCAAAAAGCCAGTTTCCGGTTACTCGGGGGAGTTCGTTACACCGTTCGTTACGTCTTCCACGGTTACGCGAATGGATCGGAAGCGAGCTCCCGGATAAGGTTACACGCCGAATTTTCCCTTCGAAGATGAAGACTTTGTTAGGGGTTTCGTCTTTCGCCGAGTGCCGTTTTCATGAAAACCCTTGAGCCCCACACCATCCTACAACTCCCAGTTTCCGAAGACCGCACTGTTACCGGTGAAACCGGATAGCTGTCTGTTTAATTGCTTCAGCCAAAACGTTTCTAAACGCGCCGCTCCGCTCCGTTTCGAAAGGAAATGGAAGATACGTTCAGAGTTCGAATGATCGAGGAAGAATAGACGAAAAAGAGCCGTACGGAAGCCAGTGCAGAGATAACAAAAGCGTTAATGGACCCGGCTCGCTTCGGGAAACCTACAGAAATTATTAGAAGGTACTCCCCGGCTCTGGCGATCGCGTAGTAAAACGCTCCTTCACGACTTTGGTGTTTCTTGCTGGACTTTCATTTTCTGTTCATTCGGAACACTGGATACTGTCGGAGGGTTTTGTCTATCCCGAGCCTATTACGACCTTTACCACATTACCGGTAAAATAGCATTTTTTATTATCATTCAAAATTATTTATTTATTTAGAATTTATTTTAACGTGCTCGCATTAACAACGAAGCCATAAGCCAACACATGGTATACACTCGGTTATAACATATTTGACATGTAATTTGCAAGAATACCTATAATTATTATTAACATAAAGTTCTAACGATTCATATAGATCGAAGAGGAGAACTTTCCTAATGTTGTTTCTAATGTCGAAACTGTGTAGTTCTAGATGAACAAAATGGTTTGTGTCAATTGCAAGATGCAGGAGTAAAATAAAAGATAATTTTGTATAAAAATTCTCGGGTTAGATATTGTTCGTCGCGTTAATAAGTGAGGTTCGGATTGGCTGATAGAGTTGCAACGGCGTTTCACAATCGCTATTTGCACGAAATAAATTCGAATTGAAAAGGAGACTCGCTCGTTCTCGTCGCTTCTGCGAGGATCGAGCAGCCGATATCGAATCCGTTGTAAACAGTAGCAAACACAATAGTACCGGTGCGTTTACTTTAGTAATTACCAATGCAGAATGCGCGGTGAAACTCGGAATGTCAGCGGAGACCGCGCGGGCAAACCTCTGCCGTTTGCCCGGCACACACAGGGTGCGGACCAACCTCGCGAGAGCCCGTTGAAAATTTCCTTGAACCCGCTCTGACAAATTAATATTGCTTTTGCAGACGCGCCCGGCCGTTATTAATTACACTTAGTTTCCGTCTAAAAGACTGTTTCGAATTTGAGACACCGTGGTGTCAGAAACGTGACCTGCAGGTCGATTAACAATTGTAGCGTACAGAACAGACTGCCTGGATAAAACAATTTAAAAAATATTAAAGAAATGTTTTTTTCTGTTTAAATAAAAAACTTAGCTATCGTCGTTGTCGCTTGAACATGTCCGTCACAACAAATCGCTTGGTACCAACAACAAACGAATAAAACGTTCACGCCCTTATTATTCCAGGAGCATGGAAGCAAAATCCACATTCCGCGAAGATCGATAAGAGCCGCGATCGTCGCGGATATAATGCATCGCTTGCAAACGTTTATACGCGATCAGCAAATAAACGTGAAAGAAATCAGCGCGCAGTCACAGCGTATCATTCGAGCCGGTCGTCCCGGGTAAGATGGCAAGACTGCGAGATTAGTTCCCGACTACTAATTGTCAGCTGACCGTTCTTTAATTAGCGAAGCCCTTGTTCTCGGGCTAATTCGATTGACCGTGGTCGCGCGGGTAACCTTGGTCGAGGACAGGCGAGCCGCGCGCGGCAGGTTGGCAAGAAGGGGAATCGAAGGCAATCGCCGGCTATCCTAGCCTGAACGGACGTCTTGACATGTCAATAGGGCTCGAACCAATTTTATCCACCGTCGAGGCCTTCTCCCCGTTGGATCCTCACCTCGGTGCCGGCTCGATCTGACCTCAGTCGCTATAGGGCCTCATCGAGATAAACGTGTCCGGCACTCAGCGGCCTCCACTGCCTTATTGGCGTATCGTTGGATCACCGGGAGTTGGCCACTCGGCCTCCCCGAGCTGTCACCGGCCGATTATTTCAGATAGGCGAGGAACCGGGTGTATAACTCGCGGCGCGGCACTTTGTGCCCTGGTAGGTACCTTACTTTACTACCTAAGCCGCGATGAATGCTGCCGCTGGCGAGGATGGACGACTCTCGTACGGGTTTCTATGCCCAGCGTGTGTGGAATGCTCCCTCTTCAGGGTAAGGCTGAAATCCTGTGTTCGGTCGGCAGCGGCACACCGATAGTTTGTAGCCCGCGTCACTCGGGCTAGTTACGGCGTTCATTGTGAATGGTATCGCCGGTAAATAGACGGCAAGATAAGTCCCACCGGGTGGGTGGTATACGGAACGCGCGTACGTACACCGTGGAACGCCGGGTACGGCCGGGTACGTAACGCCGCGGCACGGCGGCCCAGGTCCGCCGCCGACACATTAAAGCTGCCTGTCCCGAACCCTGGTATAATTCCACGGTAACGAGTTGCGAAAGCTTGCGGAAAGTTCGAGTACAAACATTTAGATACGACCCGAGGAAGGCCCCTGTATGTTGCGGGGGAAATTTGTGCCCGAGCGAATTAACATGCTCGTGAACCCGTGTAGACCCGCTCGCTCGCGCAGCCTTCCGAACAAACGACGACCCAGCCAACACCGGCGATACTCGATAGTACCGGGGCCCCACCTGTTAACCGATCCTTTTTTCCTTCGTTATCCGCGCACCGCTCTACGAGCTCTCCTTCCTACCCGTGTTAGCCGGGATAGTTACGACGCTCATTATCATCGGTGTTGCTACTAAGACGACGAGATATGAACGCCTCGCGAGGCTTAACGCGCTAAATGTATTACGGCTACGGACATGCTACACTTTCCGCGAAATTTCTTGTAATGAGCTGCTGCAGCTCGATGGGCTTTCAGAAACTTAACGATGAACCGCTTCGAAACATTGGACGGTAGGTTTTTAAGGGACTCGATGGGTGGTGCTTCGGACGGAGGAATTAATTTTGTTAAATGTTGCTCCGATGTCTTGTGATTAGTCGTTGATGTTCAAAATTTCTCAGATTTTGTTCATACAAACTAAATAGTCCAATGTCATTCTTTAATCATGATTACTCCGCCATAATAATTACAATAAACCTAGAACCATTATCTGATCGAAGAATAATATCTGACCAGAGCTTTATTTTTAATTTAATTAATAATCATATTGATTGTTTTTCTCTACTTGCGCAAATCAATTTTTAAGCGAAATCTACTTATGGATTAATTAAACCAATGAATCGCATTATTGGATAAGTACTCTTGCATCTTTCTCTTTTTTTCTGTTCTTTGTAAATACTTATGTAAAAAGGGCTTCTTCCCGTCTATAATAAATTATAGCAGTAGTAATTAAATTGTTCAGCATAAGTTTTGTCGATAGGTCGACGTTTGTCCTGGAAGGATAAAGTCTTTCGAGTACCTCGTAATAAATTCCGAAGAAGGTCGGATCGATTAACGCGGGGTTACGAATAAATCTCGATTATGAAATATCCAGAGCAGAGATACGGTGGCCCTTTAGTATCGTGTTGTCAGTGGGTGTTACCGTACCGGCAGTTGTGAGTCACGTTTCGCGGCGGTCCGCCCCCGCACGGGCTCGAGTACAGGTCGCCATAAGCCTGCTGCCGTTCTCAATACGTAAGTTGTAATCTCGGAAATCAGCAAGCTTCAGCAGGCCGATCTCACCTGCTCCTACACGTCGACGAATTAATTACCGGTATCAGCGGCATGGTAAACTCGAGCGGCGTGTTGCCGGGTATTAGGTCACGTTTTACGTCGCTTGTAATACCCGGGGACACTTCTGCGTGTATCGATCATGGAGAGAGAGTAGGCCCGGTTGGCTTGAATCGTTGCCGATTTCTGCGTACAATCCTCTGCGAACAGGACGCTTCGGGGCTCCGGAGGAGGGTGTCCGAGGCGACAGGAGCCGCTTCGACGTGCATATATGTACGTACGTATGTATGCACCCATCGACGTGTGACGTTCCTGCCCTATCCGGAGTTTCGACGGTGTAAGTGGGCTCGTGTGATCGGGGTGCATACCGTGAGCGGCGGGTATTATACGCGTACAAGTGGCTGATATAATCTCGGCCAATTTGGTAAACATATTAAGTGCAATCTGAATAATGCGATCGCGGTTTAATGTCATAGGCGAGAGGGCTCACCCCCGCGGAACCCGTTCCCGCCGTCGAATAGACGGAAAATATGGCGGCGAGGGTGTAATCGGCCGTTCGTGTGGAAGTATCGTCGATTTTACGCGTGCCTTCGCAGCTTTTCGGGATTTACATATATCGATTCGCGAACCATCGAGCAAAAAGAGACGCGCGGACACCGTGGAGTGCGTGCGGGGTCTGACCAACCGACACCGATGCCGATTCGTTATTATTTATTGCGAAAGTTTATCCGTGTCGTTTTACCGCGACCGTCGATCTGCTCCGTTTAAAAATTTACCAATGCTCGCTCGAGAACAAAAATTGCCCGACGCACACCCGCCGGGAATCGAATCCCAATCTCTCGATATCCGGCGACTGATTCCGACGCTAAGCTACCCGAACCATCGACGATTACTTCGCTACAAATTCCGTACACTCGCAGTTCGCGAATTTTCAAAACTCAATTTAGTAACGCGGAGTTGTTGCGTACTTGATCGACGTATGTGCCGATCAAATTTTACATTCATATTTCGTAACACGCTTCGACTGTTTTACGTTTCGTGTGCTGATTGTCGTTACGAAAACATAATATTTGCAGACTAGATACATTAATATCAGGAATCTAGGTATAAATGTAGTAAAATCAGAAGTCCGAAAATGTAGTTAAATGTAGTTATCTGCAATCTAAATAAAAACGCATTCGACCTCGCAGTACGACTAAAATCGTAATCGTGCCGTCCATTTCGATATACTAAATAAATTAGCTTGAACGCCGGAGTCGTTATTATGATTCCGAGACTGAATAGTGCATAAACATATTACGCGAGCACGAAATAATGAACTAGCTGTCTCCGGGAACACCGTACAAAGCGATTAAACCGATTGAAATGGCAAACTCTTTTGTGGCCATTATGTATGACACGGCGTTCCTCCATTGGAAAAATGCAAACCGTTACTAGAAAAAAAATGTTGTTCGAGCCTACAATGCCAGCACTTATATCAGTCAAGCGAAATGACGTGAAGGAGCATACGTACAAAAGGCCGTAGACAAAGGTGGCTTGCAAACACAATGCCGGTAATCGTTCTTGATCGCTGATAGAACGAAGGCGACAGACCGAGCGCTGAGCAATATAACCTCTCGCGAAGGGTAAGTAATAAACTCTCGAGAAGAAATACCATTGATAATAGCGGGGCCAGGAGGAGGGTGCAATGGAAACTCTCGAGGCCGTCCTCGTAGTTCTTTTTCCTCTCTCCGACAAAAGCCTTTTTCTATCGTCGCGTCGATTGCTTCTAAAGCCGAAGGCATCGGGTGTCCGGTTAGCTCGGCCGGTACAAATAATTCCTGGAATTGGTACAAATTACTTCGACCAATCTACACTCGTCTACGAAATTCCATTAAATTTGCTCTTTCGAAAAAAAATTTTCTAACCGAAACGTACAGGGTGCATAAAAAGTAATGATCATCCGTCCTGAGGGTGACATTTGTAAAATAAAATTGATGTTACAGTTTCCTTTTTTACATCAACACCTACTCGTCGAGAAGAGAAAAATGCATTTGAAATTTTCTAGCAAGTGAAAATGCATTTCAGAGAGCCGGTAAACAAAACAGTGCACTTTTCTTGATCGCAGACGGAACGTTGGCTGATGGATATGTCGGAATGCACGTGTTCCTTCGGGAATCGTTCTCCGAAGGAAACAAAAGGAGGCGAGCAACCGTGAAGGTTACCGTACGTGAGAAATAGGTAAGCACAGTCTGCGACGAATAGCCGTTCCGATGTCGATTATTTTTCGGGTAGCGGGATCGAGAGCAGCGGCGAGTCAAGGTATATCCGTTCTTCGATCCTGGTCCGAGCCATTGAACACATATCTCACGTCATAGTAGAGTGCCTCTAGAAGTCGCGGTCTCTGGTTCTTTAGCTCCTTTGCACACCCTCCAGAAACGTTCCACGAGGAGAAAATAATTTGGCATTAAGCCGAACGGCTATTCGATTCGAGGAGCACCGTTCCTTTTGTACTGTCGATCAGCTCCGCTTTTTCGCACTGTTTTCACCCGTCACTCTCCGCCTCCTCTTTACCTCTCCCATCGAAGGAAGGAAATAAAGAACCCCTGAGAAGAAGGGGAGTGGTGACCGAGTATGACGGCAACATTTTTTTCACGTTTTTCTCACCTTCTTTTCTCGAAAACGGTCGACCACCGTCGGTCGCCAGCGCTGGATTTCTTCCAGCGCAGACTCTATTCTATTCGAGAACAGGGCCAGCCTGTGTCATTAGGGTTCGATCAATTTTTCATCCAATTAAGAGCGGCTCGCAGACGCCGTAATGAGCGTACTAGGTCAACGATTACCTTACACCAGACCGGATACTGTTCTTCCGAATGCTGCACTTTCGATGTCGAAACGGCACGGTTCTTCTTCCTCCGTTTATCGTCGACACTACAAGTAGTCGTCGACAGGCCTGTTCAGACACGTCGTTGACCTAATCTCGTTGAAGCGACAATAGCTCCTTTGTCGCACTTCGGCCCGTGGTCGTTGCGTAATCGATTCCGCTTTGTAATGCGCGTAAATCGGTTAACCCTTTTCAAATCCATTAAAATCCTACAAAAATTTTTTTTATTGATTTTAGAATGCACCGAGATAAATATTTTTACTAGATGTAGCACGACAATTTTGGAATCGTTCTTCAAAGCTAGAGAGACTTCTCTTATGATATTGCGGTAGGTTCAAAATATATCCTCGGAAGATTTCATAGTTAAAAATGTAGCAGTCTCCATACTTGATTAAAGCTCTTCCCGGTTGAGCGTGCAGAAGAAGTCGGGAAAGGGGCGTGCGAGACAACGAGGCCAGTAAAAACTTTTAATCCGTTATATCAGTATTTCAGTCGCACTTTTTAGAGTTCTCCGAAGCGATTATCGGAAATGTCTCCGATCTTATTTCGCCAGGCGTCGAAGCTGCCGCGAGAAGAACAGCTTATCGCAACGAGGAATTGCTTGTCGCAGCGAATTAACGCGCGGAAAGTATGCGTGCGCGTCACCCGCGCGTTAATGGCCAGCGCGAAAGGTGCATCGTGGTGCACCGTGGTGTGCAGTCGATAGCGTGCCGCGATATTGCGGCTGCACCGGCAAATATAAACTAATTAACTCCGCTCGGTCAAGCTCGAGCGAAAACATTCGTTGAAAAAGAGAGAAAAAGGAAAGAAAACAGGGTGGAAATTAAAACGATAATGATCGGTCGGCGGTTATCGTTTGATGTTCGCTGAAAATCGGGTCAGGAGTGTGTCTAAATCGCGTTGCGCGATGCTTTTAGGAAAAATACTTGAGCGCGATGTCCCGTCCCCACCGGGAGCCATTGACGTTAACAAGCGGACGCGAGAAAATTCGCGAACGTGATATAATTTCATGGCCCTTTCCGCTTCCATTTCCGTTGAAAAGAAGCGCCACGTTAATAACCGGATCGCGTTTTCTCGAGCAATGAATTTGGAATGCTTCCCTGACACCGCTTGACACGTATAATCGGATGAAAGCCGGCGATCTTGCCGGCTAGAACTTTTCAACCGGGAGCAACGAACCCGCCGGATATTATTTCCGCGCTTCGAATTTCTCCGGAATTACATGAAAAACGCCGCGAGTATGTGTGACTGCGCTTTTCAGCGAACGGCGAATCGCGCGGCTGCGAAGAACTGGAGCTGAAACCGCGCGAGCGAAAAGTTTCGGGGCGAAATGGCTGAATTTGTTGCGATTTCGAGCTTTTCCTCCAACCATCCCCGGGACAATGTTTTTAAACTGTATAAAGCATGCACGCCGACACAAAGCATCCCGCCTTTAAACAAACTTTCCGCGGCTATTGTCACGAGTGCAACCGGCACAGAACGGCCCCGCAGAAATTGCTCGTTACAGAGCCTTCCGTTCAGCAAACTTTCTTCACGCCATCACGAACCTGACTCTTTCGTCTCTTTCTTCCCCCAACGATTCTTCTTGTTCCCGCCAGGATGAGAAATCCCGAATTTATAGGCGAGATGTACGCAAATGACCATCGTTTTTGAAAATTACCGCGATGTCGCAAATTTTCACTTGTAACCGTTACATCGCGGAATTTTATGCCAAATATAAATATTCTCTCTCGATCACAAGATATGGGAGTTACGTAAAAATTAACTTCTCCTTTGAAAATAACACAACCGTATTCTTTATTCTCCATTTGTTTTATAAATAAAGGTTCGCGTAGAGTTATTCACGACAAAAAGGTTAATTGAATTTAAAACGGCAAAAAAACTAAAAGAATTTAACTATGTGTAATTATCGTGTTAATAAAATTATTAAGTGTGAATTTCCTACTCATCTTTTGTCACTTATAATTGATGCATTAATAATTATATATTCATGTTTCCAATAAAATTGTGTATCGGCCATCATCGTGCTCCTTGTTGGAAGATTGCATTCCAACGTTGGGATGAGGGATAATTTTCGACGATGCAGGTAGGATGCACCGGATCGAAAAGCGCGGAAGAATAGTGGCCGAGGAAGATCGATGCATTTTAACCAGCGGCTCCACCGGAGGCCCTCCTTTCCTTTTTTTTCCCCGTAGATTTATCTTCCTTTTTCGAGCGTCCCGTTACCGGTGGCAGTGGTTGATAGCAGCGGAGGCGCGGCCTTGCCGCAATGCTTGCGTTTCCGCGATGTGCAATTGCCCGTGCACCTGTATTTAACGCGCTTCAACCCGCTGGTTACCGGCGTTATTATTCACCGATGAAGAGAGAAACGTGGCCTGTCCGGTACCCGCAAGGAAATTTAGCGGTTTTATCGCGCGACGCGACCCGCTTCGCGATCAACGTGCGTCTCCATTTTTTAGATCTCGCCTGCAGTTTGCATGCTCGCACCCCTAACCCCCGCCTCTCTCACTCTCTGCGAGCGGAGAATCACTGCACGAGATACCGGGGACTGCAGTGGCAAGTTAAAAGGATCAGCACGCATTATTTAGCAGCGAAACAGATTTTATCGTTGGAAGAAGTTGCGGTAATTCCGTAACTTTGTCCGTTCCCAGTGTTTTCTGGGAATCGCGGAGCAGTCTGAATTTTCGTCCGGAGAATATTCGTTCGATCGCTTGATTATTGGACTTCGGCTGATTGAACCGTGCAACGTCGTCGCGCGAAATCACCTACGGAGAATGTGTCGACGACTGCCGGAGACAGAAATTTATATTATTGTCACTAGACTGCGGATCTTTAGGCAAATATGGATTTTTGCGCGGTGAGAACTTCCAACTGGAAAACGCAATTTTATTATCTTGCTGGAAATGGTGTCGTGTTTCTAACGAGATAAATATTTCATGCTGTAGCTACTCTTGATTTTAAAGGTCGTTAAGTTATATTCGATCGTGGAACATGACGAAGAGACGCCAAGTATATTATGTGGTTTACTTCGTTACACGATAAAATGTTGAATCAGACTTACAAAATACTCAGGCAATAAAATAAAAATGTTCGATTAAACGTTCTTAGCCATTCGATCTCCCCGACAAAGTGTGGTACAAGCTACAATTGACAAAATAAATTAACAGTCAAATGAAATGGCACTCTACGCGCATTTACACGATGACTACATTTAAAACTTCGATTGAACGATGAAGATTAGGCTGAAGACGGACCGCCAATAATTATGTCTTCCTTCGAAAACTTTCCTGTCCGTCCTCCCCGAAGACGAATTTCCGGGAAGCGTTGGGGTTCCGCAAGGACCTTCGTTACAAATGCACCAGTGAATCGTTTCCCCGAAACTGGGTGTCGCTTCCGGCGAACGTGGGCGAATTCGTGGGGCACGAGCCCCCTTGTCAGTCGTAATTTACCATCGGCTGTACGAAGGCTTCGGTGCGTGTCGGCGGAGAGGGTGGCATAGGACAGAAGCGACAAGAAGAACGGGTATCGTGACGGTCGTTGGCCTTTCCACGCTCGAGGATAGGGATCCACTGGTTTTACGACGTATCCTTAGCAGACTCAACAAATTATCTGGTGAAAAAAACGTAGTGCGGTGAACCTGGCGGGCGCGGTGGATGAAATGGCGGGGAACTTGGCAACTAGGTGGTAGGAGAAGGAAAAGGGGGAACAAGACTCGTCAAAGCAGGTACACGCGGTCGGACCCTCACAAAGGGGCGCCGGGACTGATGGGAGCGTCCTTTGGCGACTTCCGGGAAGTCGCGAGAAATGGCCGGACGCGGCAGGGAAATTTAAAAAATTTCACCGTGCGCCGGAGAAAAATTAGTCCGTCTAATCAGCAAGGGTAGTTTTAATAACGCCGCTGTTCGCGCGATGCGCAGGACGCTCGTCCTACTAACCGGACTTTATTTCCCTCAACGACTTGCGCGTGAGTCGCTCGGCCGCAAAAAGTATGGCAAGACTTCGCCATTCACATAAGTTAGGACTCTGAAGATCCTCGCAGTCATATACAGTTTAGAATAATCAGGTAGAGAATACAAAGCTCCGACTAACGCAACGAACACTGCAACGTTACGAACGTTGGTATATAAAATTAGTTAACTACCTTCCGAAAAAGAATTCTATGAAATCGACTATCAGCAGCTATAGCTGTTGTATATTGTAACTTGCGTTATTTTAGTAGATTATTCAGGTAAGAAAAAATTCTTCTGTGCTCTAAGGATAATTATTTTTCGACATACATTGTACTCAGATATTTTTTCTCTTCTTCTGTTTCGTTGAGGAGTTTTATTAATGAACAAGTGTTTTGTTTATCATAAATCTAGAAGGTTTATTAACCCCTCATCCGGAACACAACACAGCGAATAAACAAAGCTTCGTTCTGCCGTGTCTGAAGCAGTCGCGAAGTGGTGAAGTCGCGAACTTCTGGCGCAGACTTTTGGATCTGGATGGTCTTCATGATTCAAACGATATGTCTATGAATCATCAGGAAGAAGACACCATGTCTACGCCGGGAATGGAGGGCGAGAGCACCTCGTAAACCTGGCTCTCGCCCTTTTCCTTCCGCGCCATTTCCGATCGAAGTGTCGCGTCAGGAAACGTTTTGCGTCCTCGCGCACCACGGGGATCCACCCCCGCGTGCGCGGCTCGCTGCTTTAGCGAAATATGCGAGGGTTGATTCACCGTCCGCGAGAAACCGACGGATCGCTGAGCACGATTAAGCTGTATCCGTCAGGGATCAAGCTTCCGGCTTGCCGGATTTATACGCGACGTCACTTTTTGTCGGGCGCGATAGTGTCGCCAAATGGAAAGACATTTTTTATACACTGGATTTTGACTGGACTTTACCTCCTCGAGCTTTTTATTCTTGGAAATATCACGGAGGAAATGTGTTTTCGTCGCGTATGGTGAATAGTCTCGGTATTTTTATGCGGACAGTTTCGTGTGCTGAATTGAACTTTGCGTTTATAGTTCTATTAGCGTTTTATCCACTGGCTGGGATCTTGTTAAACATCTCAATAGAAATTGGCAGAGTACATTATTCAAGAAATTATTACTACTATTTTGGTGTCGAATGATCTATCAAAATGTTGAGACGAAAACGACACCCCGCGGAGTGATCCGCTAAAACCGATGAAATCTGTGTCAAACTAAAAAAACTTTTGATAGAAATGAGATAAAGCAATGAAATTTTTTAAAAATTAAAGCTGACACTTTGCAGAATATGAAAGTAAAAAGTAAAGAATATAATGTGACGATTTAGTAATTTATTGTTTCAATCAGGTTTGCATTTCCAGCGCTGAAATTGAACGATGATAAGTCCATGCGTTTCCCAGGTTACAAAAAGCGCGTCAAGTGGTGCATGTACGATTTCCCGGCCGTAATTATGCATCATAATTAAAAGATGGATAATGATGTACTCGGTGTCGGCATTTCCCGCAGGTGCAAACGCATGGTCGCGTTCAAAATTACCTCGCAGCTACACGCGAGCCATCTTTAACCACCACAGTCTACGTGACTGGACAGTCTGGCCAGATAATGCTGCGGAACGGGCATTTCGTAACCCAGATTTCTATAAATGTAACAATGCAACTCGCACGAGCACGTGCATCCGTGGCGTGCGTGTGAGATCGAGTACGTGTGTCACGAGGCGTTAACGTCGCGATGCCTCTCTGATATCTTTACTCGTGAATTTCCTGCTGCGGCTTTTTGATCCCTTTAACTGAAACGCGTGTGGCTGTCACCGCTGGCCGTACGAAGAGCTCCAAAATTTTAATTCAAAGGGAAAAACCCGTGGACCCATAAATATTCTGCAGAATGTTGAAAAAGGGGAACGTGGCAACAAAAAATTGGGAACGTCCCTTAAAACTTAACAGCGCTAATGTCCGTTCGCTGGTTTGATTTCTCAATTTACGATTATTTAAATTATAGAGATGCTTCCATATGAGAAATAAATTTAATCTTATGATTTTTATGAGAGAGGCAGCAACAAGAAAATAAAAACACTGGAAATCGAATTTCTATCAACACGTTTAATTTAGATGGAATCTGGAGCATTTATAAATCAAAGTTCTGTCGCTCTTAAGTGTCGGAAACCTTGAAGAGCCATCGAAAATTCAGCTTGGCAACAGTTTGCAGCTGTTCACGAAGTGCAACGTGCCGAAGAATGAAAGTGAAACCTCGATTAGGACTCTTTGCGCGGCAGGTTCGATCCGTTAATTACGTGAGCGCAGTTAATTACAGGATAGAAAGGGGGCAACCGATCCGATGTTTTCCGAAGGATGCAAGCTTTCGGATCGATCCTGTGCTCGATTCTGAACGAACGTGTGGAGGACCTAGATTTCAGGGGACTCTTAATCAATCTTAAACGGACGGACACAGGAATGGACCGCAGAGTCCTGACTCGCAAATTAATTGTCTGCCTTGCGGGGAGCGAATGTGTTCTCTTTATAGGTATAGTGCACCAACACAAGGAGAAGGAAGCTAGAGAACGATAGGAAGAGAACGAGCAATTTAGGAAGGAGAGAGAGAGAGAGAAAGGGAGGGTAGGAAGAGAGGCGAGAGACCTCCACCTGCCACTACTCAACTTCAAATTCAGCCAACTCTTTGCCCCCTTTCTAGCTCGGTGTTCTCGCAGAAGCTCGCGACCCTATCGTACCCACCCCGCACCCCCTGCCCATTCTCCGAGGCGCCCCTCAATTTCGCCCGGCTGACTAATGGATTATTATACGCATTCGCCTATACGGGAACGTCCTATGTTGGGACGCATCTTTCGCGGAGATATCCACTTTCAAATCGATTATCCTGACTCGACCGTTTTTTATCGTTACTTGTCGTACAAACCATGGTTCGAAAGGGCATAGGATAATTCTCTGCACAAAAATGGATAAAAAGTGTGCAATCACGGCTTTTCCTTAGAGGCTCAGTTTTCGAGAAAATCGAGTTTGAAAACTCACTGGCTCGCGCGCTTCGCTACTCACGCGAAGTGAAAATGGCCAGCCATGTACAGACGCGCCAGTCGAATTTTCAAACGCGATTTTCTCGAAAACTAAGCATCGATCGAAAAATTTTATCCGCCGATATTTGTTCATTTTTGTACATGGAATCAGCTTGTAGTTGTTTGTTGCACGGCATGCTGCTAACGTGGCCGGTACAGCGGAACAAGATGAAACGAACGAACCCGATTACGAAGTATACCAATTTTCTACAGCGCTAGATACAAATCGAATTCCTCGGTGGATTAACGTTAACAGCGACAGATTTCACACCGGGACAGAGTCCACTGCTGAATCTTCGATGGGGAGATACCTCGGGCAGATATTCTCAGAGGGGAAACGTGCGTGCGCTTTATTCGGGTCTTTTGAGACGGTGATGACAATTGAGGCAACGCCTTTGAAGGAGGATATAAAGACTTTTATTTTGAATGCATGGAGAGGGCGACGTGAGAAAATTTCATCCAGAAATAGGAAAAAATACAAAGTTAGTTATCGACACTTTTGCTATTTTTCGTTGCAACGATGATCCGATAAAACGTTCCAATTCCAAAAAAGATGAAAACGTACGAAATTGAACAGTGAATCATCTCTAATGTACAGAAAGTTGTGCCATTTCGTGAAATGTTGTACAAGGTATTCAATTACGAGGAGTCGATCATTGAGTCATTGGGTAGCCAACGCATTCAAGAAGCTATTTTACAACCGTTCGGTAAAACAAACATTCCTCTAAAACAATGGAATATCAAATCTCAGAGTTTCCAGAGGGAGATAAAATAACAATGAGCGAGTCTTCAATGGTTAGTCGGAAAACCGGTGTCAGTGATTCGATATACCCGTTATTAAGAGGAAGCGGCCTACGCGATCCGCTTCAACAATCCCGCGCGAGCTCGCTATCAATCTCCCCTCGCCAGGACAATACATCGTATAACTGTCTTGCATAAAATCTTGTGTAAAACGCGGTATGTATATATACAATCTATATGTATGTAAGTGGATTCATGTATTCGCTTGACACATTAATATTTAATGGGGAGCGATGCCGGTGCCCGGCTATTTTTTAACCGCGTTATCTACGCGTAAACACGGTGAGTTATGGGTCTCGGGAGGAGCGTAGCCGCCACTCCTCGCGGATAACCAAACGTTTTATGGCGACGCGTCGGCGGCCACTTAAGGAACCCCCTTAAACCGATCGAAAGCGCCCGGCGAAAGGATGTTTTAATTTACACGCTGCCGCTAATGTGCCGGGTGTCGCGCGAATCAGCCTCGTTCATTAAAATGCAATCACGGTGTCGCAACAATAAATTCCGCCTCTTGTCGCACTGTTTATTGCTAAGGACTCCAGTTGCGAGAAAAGTCGCACACACGTCTCAACCCTGCAATAATGCTCTCTCGTGTTCTAGGAGTCAATATGATCGTAGCAGGTATTCGACATTTTTGTACGTGTCCATTATTATTATTATGCAGTAGAACCTCGATTATCCGGGCCACTGCTGTTCGAATTCATTATCATCCGAATACTTTTCACAAATAATTAGTTTGCGTTAAACCAACCCATACGGTACACGTTTTACTGTACACTTCAATGAGGATGAGTTCAGCCCTGAAACTATGTAATTTATATTGACAATAGTCATATATTTAATGTAGCCAAGAAATAAGTCAATTTGTAGAAGCAAAGAATTTATGAGACTTCAAAATAAAATTGTTCCGACTTTTTAAAAATATTTTCATTTTACAGCCTCAAACAATATACCTACAAGTATTCTAAGATTGACAAAACTAACTAACTTTAAAATTTGAGGAAACCGTTAACTTCCTATTGCAATGATTGAAATCCTAGCAAAAGATAGAAACTCCATTTCTAATTACACAGTAGGCGCTCTTTCTATAAAGGTGCCTCTATGCCAACAGAAACTTTGAGGATTTGAATGTATTTACTGGATGAACTCGCATGGTTACAATGACTGATAGTCGCTGACTATTCAGACTATGGTTCTGTGGCTACAACTGCAATCTATCATTCTGGCATCTTTTGTGAGCTCATGCATTTGGTACTAAATAGAGAGACAGAGAGAGAGAGAGAGAGAGAGAGCACAGGGAACTATTGTGACTATAATTAATTTTAGATGCAACCTGCCGTCTGTTTTCACACGCAGTGACTACCCTGAACGATAGTTTCACATCCAACAGGATTATTATTACGTTCAATGGAAGTCTTGCAAATAAATTCTATGTAGAAACTATAACTAAAGGAGAATATTCATTCACAGCTAACAGAAGGCAAGAACCTTTTTACGGATCGTTTTATATCCAAGAAAATTCGTTTGGAAACTCGTCAGACACGAGTGAATAGGATTTGGTTCCCATGTCCTTCTGTTATTGATTGACTCTGTCCGCCACAGCTTTTTGGGAATATAGTCACTAATAGAACAGGTTTTTCGCAGATCGTATTCGCTCGTGCTCGACGAATTTTCAAAATCAATTTTTGCAAAAACGGAGCACCGTGTAGAAAAATATTTGCGCCACATTGTTTGTACAGTTCTGCATGGATAGTCATTCCGCGTTTAGCTGCGCTACGAATTATACCGCAGTTTGCAAATGTAGAAAGAAGAAAAATATATAGTATAGCATTACAAAAAAATACCCACTTTGAAGTCTTTTAAAAAATATCCTCGAAAAGTATTATTTTTTTAAACCCACCTAGGGGACATCGTTCTACTTACGTGGTCCACCCTGTTTGTAATAAAACCACTTGTGTAATCCATTCATCGCGTAGCTCATGCAAATTTCAATATTCGTACACGAACTTGGAGAAACTGAAAATAATTACAAAATTTTTCGTTTCAAAAGCTTCACTGGATTAAAAGTAATCCCGATTGTATTAAAATTAATGGATTTTTTTAGGGAATTTTCCTATTTGCGAATAACTAAGTATTGTAAAAACATAAAATTGATTAAATAGACTAAAATCTAGGAATGGAGGAGTTTGTGAGTGCTTAAACGTCTTTAGGATAACACAGTCGAGGCAGAGCGGTTTCTCGGGCCGTAAATGGAAAAACAAAGTTTCCTATGAATAACCAGGAGAATTTCGCGGGCAGAATCGCTGGTTGCCATTCAACAGATACCCGCCGCAGAATATAAACTACAGTTTAGCGGGTAGTGAGGGTAAAATGGCGATGATAGTGAGACAGAGGATGGAAGGTCGGGAGGGCAGAGATCCGCTGACATCTGCCGTCGTCTCGCTAATGCACCGTTGCATAAGAAATTGAGGAAATTAACTTACAACCGGCTAAATTTCTGAAACGAGGAAAACGGGCGAGTCGTAGGGGTGAGATGGGATCCGGGAGGGTTGGCAAAAGGGGGTCGGATGGCTAACAACGGAGTAGGACGGCGAAGAAGATAGAGGGAACGGCAGTGCTGTTGAAATCGTTATTGAGCCCCTTTCCCTGACTTTCGTTCCGGCCAGAGTCGTCGACTACCATTTTCTTTAACTTCCAACGGGGATCGCGCAGCTTCCACTTTCGTTCCCCTGGAAAACTTTCTTAATTCGAGCTCCCACGGCCGGCGTCCGCGACAAAATGCAGCCGAGCCCAGTTGGAAATCTTTCGTCCTTTGAACTTCCTGCTTCCTGTCGCGCGGAGCTGACTACCTCCTCGGATTTCGGCTAATCGACGTAACCCTGTTAAAACCGTAATTGTCGGTACGCGCGACGAGACTATCCGCCGCGTAACTCAATGCGGCGAAACTCCTGCCTTGAATAGCTAAATCAGTTTTATACACGTTTATCCTGTTAAGCGTCTCGACACTTCAACCGGCCGTCCCCGTGTTTGCCTAATGCAATTCTTCCTCCCAGCTGTTTGAAAAATCCTTTTAATCCTTTCGCCACGGGACACTGTTACGAGCGGACTTACGTTCTCCAACGTAGCATTCGTTGTTTCTTTTTATTCGCGTTATCCAAACTAATGTGTAGGGCAGACGAATTGTGGCCGGTGTAACCCAATTTACAATTCACGGTCTATTAGCATCGCAAATAACACCGTAAACATTTTCTTCGTCAAGATGTATAGCTAAATCAGACGCATTACAATTAGATAGCAGATGTTTATGAAAATAAACATTTTTTAAATTCTTCCTTAATATCTTGCGTAAATTGAATATAATAAAACAATCTTAGAGACTGCGCAAGGCTACTTTACGATCGATTCCAACATCCCTGGTGATTTTTCAGTGAACTACAAAGTTCGATTCTGTTTTTCCTTCGTGAATCAGCCTCTCTCCACTTGACGTTGTGCTGTCCGTCATTCCGAACGCTTCCACTTGCGGCTTGGTTCTACGAGCAACCACAAGCCCGATGTACGTACATCATTGGAGGGACCGGTTCGCGATTATGACGCAGCGTGGTAGTTTGAAGTTCGCGTAATAACAGGCCTCGAACGCGTGCTGGGGCGATGAGAATACGCCGTGGGGCTGGCAGAGCGTCGATTCCTTCGCTTCGATTAGGAGTCCTGACGCTAGGATACCAAAGCACCGAGTCAGAAAGAGAGAGAGAGAACACTCGGGATGTGCTCCCAGTTATCGTCTATAAAGTGCTAACGCTCAGCTCTGCCTCGTTTGCGGCTGAAAGTTCCCCCACCCCCGCGCTCGTTGCGACGGCTTTTTTCCGTTAGCAAATGTCACTTCTGGGCTTAAACTTCGAGCCCGATAGCAAAAGTTGCGGCTCGCAATTACGGCGTAAATCTTCTTATCTGCGTGCGCGATATCCGTCGCCATATTTGCCCTCCCTCGCGCTACCTTACCGCGCGCCGACTTGAAACTGATTTCAATTCGTGATAGCACAGTTTTGCAGCCGCGTTGCTTCCGTACGTAACGCTGCGAACCTGGGATCTAGTAATGTAATTTCATTGCACGCTTCGTTTGATACGATAATCAGGAAAATAGCTATAACTCGGTTCAAGTAACCATGATCTATCGAGATTCTTAAAGGGGAGATCCAGGTTCTGAGATTTTATGTAATGATTTCATTTTATTTTCTTTCTAATTAAATTATAGAGAACTTGATATACTTGAAGAAAGCATAAGTAAAGCTTTGCCAACATAGACGTGCCTCTTCTCTCATCGAAGAACATGAACAGTTTCTCGGGTAAACCTTACGTTTCGGGGATACAGCTTCGATGACCTTGACATATGTTGTCAAGGACAACATTCTGAACAGCTTTCGTCGTTACAACTATCCGGTGCTCGGTTTTAGTTTTCGAGATAATTGCAAAAAACTATTCCTAGTACTAAATTGAATTTTCCGTATTCGCGCACGCCCCCTGGCAACGTAAGCCTGCCCCGACGCAGCGTCAGTTTACTGTTTTTGTAAACACGTGTGGAGATATCTCTATCGTCTATCATAAACGTAAGGTTTACCGTTTCTCGCAATACGCAATGAAGAAAGACTCGAATAAGTTCATAATTAACGTACCTCGGTATCTCCAATGTTGAATTCACTATGAAGGTAAGAAAGTATCGCCGGGCAGCGATTTTAGTCCGAAATTTTTCCAGGGTGTCATGTGCGATGGAATTTACAATACAGCCGACCATCAGCTTAAGCCGGCCGTTCCCGGCATCGACATTTAAATTCAACGATGGTAGCATAAAAGGTGAGCTGTTACTGCTAACGTTGATTCGATCGCCGGGGAAAATGGGCTTGTGTGGCGGCGCGTAAGCGGAACCAAAATCGTAGCCGCGGGGCGGTTAAATATGCAGAAACGTAGGCAGTGAAACGCCACCACGTAAAACCGTCGAACGTCAAATGGTTACGACGGACCTGGGCCCTGGCTTTACGAGACTTCACGTCTCACTCTTGCCGACGGTGATTTGACGTACAAGGAATCCGGAATAGTCTTCGGGGTCTCTATCTCCGTTCCGATGCTACTGGACACGGACCCGATGCAGTTCCCTTTATGGCGAATGTGCGCCTCGATAAAATTCATTGACTACTGGACGACTGCAGTCTGTCGTCTTAAAGCATTCGCATGTTCTGATAATGCCTATGATTCATGTAATCTTTGGTGGAAACTGGGTCGGCTGTGTTCCTATCGGATGCTGCCGTTTAAACGGGCTATATCTTAAAGCTGCTCCCGAAATTGTGTATTACACGATACGGATCTTGTTCGTGGCACTTTATGAGCCTCTCCCGCATTATTTATTATGAAAGGCGCGGATAGGCGCGATGTTTCGTGAGAATTTAAAGGCAGCTTGCGGTTCTCGGCGTGATCGGCTTCAAAAATATTTGAGTTACTAGAATATTTGTGTGGCTGTTTCTACATAAATCTTGTGTCTGCGTGTCTTCAGTCTTTACTGTTATAGAATGCTGAAACTGTCTATTTCTTTAGTCATAGTTTGTTATACTACTCGGTAGCGTCTTCATTCGTTTCTTTTCTTTTTGTAAGATTGTGAAGCAGTCGAATCAATCTTGAAATAAAATAAACATTGATCTTGAGTGGTAACAGAAACATTCATACTGTCGTTACTTATTTGATGTACAGAGTATTGCATGGCATATGGTAGATTATCTTCCGTATTTGAAAAGACATATGAGAAACTCTTATCAACGATTGGAGAGGATAATTAGCATTCTATTACATTCCAAAATAACGATTGAACGTATTCAATGTATTCAACAGCGTACATAAAATTGAAAAAAGTATATCGGACAATAACCAGTATCCTGCAGCTTGTGCTGCAGAATCCGCATTGTTCGAATCGAGCCCCGAAATACGAAGGAACGGTAGCGCAGCAACCGATGTACCAAACAGACTTCTAGCGCATGCAATAACAGTCTGGAAAAAAGGAAGCCGAGGAAGAGAAACAGCCGCAACGAGATTCGTTAGTTGCATGTGAACTTGTTACCGGAGCAGTGGCACGCCGGAAATCCCTTTCTCGTCTCGTAAATAACGAGAGGGCTGGTAGGAGGTGGACAAAACGCAGGATTGTTTGCGTGCCTGAAAACGCCGTTTTTCCCGGCTAGCGTAGAGAGACCGCGGCCGTGCGAACCGGGGGAGAATTACGAATTGAAACCGCTTAAACCTGCCACGATGTCGGTGAAGGTCGATGCTGTAACAATGTGCCGCCGGTTCCACTGTTCGCCGTGTTTTACGCGTCGAAAATTTCCGTTCGGATACCGTTGGTCTTCGCAAAAATCTACTCAAATAGCTTCGCGCAACGAGATCGTGTTTCGTTTCCTGTAATAGGAGCCGTTTGCCCCGTGCGGCACAGCGGTGGCTCCCTCTGCTGACTAAAGTCACGAGGACACGCCTACTCAAACGTTGTGCGTGGAGGAAAAGAGATATGTACATCGTATTTATTATCTGTATTTTGTTTGCTCAAATTTAGCGTAACATTTTCTTTTACTTTACCATTGTTGCTCTTTCAATTATGTTATATATCTTTTAAAACCTTCTTCAAAAAATGGACATTTTATTCACATTTGAAGAAAATAATTTATAGATTATTTTTTAGTTTGAAATATGTTCGTTGAAACGTTAACTGTTTAAAGTATCAATGGGGAAAAATTAATATCGAGTGAAACTTCGCTTGGTACACAAACGACTGTGCACGAAGGGTTAAGCGTGATTTTAGATATCAAATAAAAAGCAATTGTGAATTTAGCACCAGTAATTTTTGCATAGGCGTGATCGCCCGGTACTCAGACGGTCGTAATATAGCAAGGAAAACGGTTCGAGAAGTGGAGAAGGTAGAACTTGCAAAAGTCTTCATTCGGAATGACTGCTCGGCTCGCCTAGAGGTCGAGTGGACTGGCTGGAAACGCTAGCAGCCAGTCAAAGGGAAAGACAAAGAGGGAATCGGAGAACCGGGGGTGGAAATCGGAAGGGTGACATCCCCGGGGAGCCTGGGCGGAACGAAACACAGACGCAAACACACGTTCGGGAGTGCAAGGGGTGGACCCCGGGAGAAAGTGGACCGACGATAAGAGGCGCGTAGTCCGTGGAGAAACGGAGAACGGAGAAGGAAAAGCGGATACGATTCAATGGAGCCTTCAAGTTTTTCCGGCACTCGGTCGAGAAATAATTGGGGCCGGAAAGGTATTGACCCGGGAACAGAAAACCGTAACCAATGCGGGGGAAAAGAGAAAAAACGGGAACGGGTCACGGCACCATATATGCGCGGCCAGTGTTTTCGAACCGCAACGAATGGCAATCCTTAATGATTCTGACCTAAATGGCGGATCAACGATATACTGCGTGCTGATGAAACCAATGACGATTTCATTATCGCTGACTCCTTTCTTCGAACGCTTTTCAACGCGTTTTTCTTCATTCAATTCGGGCCCACCTTTCTTCCCATTCGATTCTTCTCTTCGGGAAGCTAGTATCTCGTGCTGGGTTCTAGTGGAAGCTAAATGGGTGGCAAAATTCATTTGCTGAAAGTGGAGGTTCTTCAAAATTGTACATTGTTAGTTATAAAATGCTCACGATGTTATCTATTCGCTTGTTAATTTCTAACACCGAGTGATTCACAGTTGAATAAGATTTTCTATCTAAATAAATCCGTTTTTATTTTTAAATCTATGTCGACAAAACATTGTGAACAATTCTGAGTATTCTATACGAGGATTGATAAGATCAAGGAGAAAGAACAGCGATATCAGACGTGCATTCCTATACTTTTCCTTCCTACAGCGATGTTCTTTTTCCACAACCAATGTTCATTCGTGAAATGCAGTTTCCGTAGTAATGCAATTATCCTTCGACAATGCGTTTCCGTTCGGGATGCTGTTTTGTTTGGTCGCGCGAAATTGCAGCCAGGATTCACCTTACTCTTGATTCGTTCCCCTGACCTGAAGAAACTGCAGGAACAGGAATATCCCGCGGAAAACAAGGGTGTCGCGGACTCCCGGGCTACAGCGGCAATAATTTCCCGTAGTAAGAATTTCATAAATAAAGAAGTTTCGCAACAACGCGAGAACACCGAAGTCGACGAGTGGTCGGGGAATAAGAAGTTCGTCCTGCTCGCCCGGTATATACAGGGTGTCTCAACTCCTTCAATATCCGGAAATGGGAAGTTCCTGAGATCATTTGAAGCGACATTTTCCTTTGCAAAAATGGCGTTCGCGGCTTTGTTAAGGAGTTATTGATGAAAATCCACGGACCAATCAGAGTGCGGCTACAGCGAACAGAGTCCGACTTGGCGACCGGTCCCGCTTAGCGTGGCGTCGCCGTTGGCGGAGCCAGAATCAATCCGGTGTAGCCACGCTCTGATTGGTCCGTGTTTTTCGTTAATAACTCCTAAACAAAGTCGCGGACGACATTTTTGCAAAGGAAAATGTGGCTTGAAATGATCTCAGAAACCTCCCATTTTCTGATGTTGAAGGAATTTTGAGTTACGGGTTACGATAATTTTTCAGAAAAGAACGTTCCACCCGCTTCCCCTTTCTCTCTCGCCCACAACCCCGCCTCTCTCTCTCTCTCTCTCTCTCTCTCTCTCTCTCTCTCTCTCTACTCCGCACTTCTAAGTCGTTGAGACCGCTCGCGGAGAGATTTATTTTCTATTTTAAATTCGCTTTTTATTTGCGCAGCGATTGTCTCCGACTCTTCGCTCGCTTTTTCATCCGCCACCCCAGGCTCCGCTACACAAGAATGTTTATCCGTCTGAAATAACGCGGTAAATTTACTCTGTTTACCGAAACCATGGCGAATCCGTCACTTGACCTATACACTTGCGAACTACTGCGGAAACTTGACCGCAATAACGATCTGCAAAAATATGATTATGAAAAATAATGTTTAGAAAAGAGCAGAAAGATTGGTTTAATTTTTTAGTACTATAGTACTATAGTACTTTAGTACTATAGTTTTTCAATCTTGATTATACTGTGGATTTTTATAGAACAATACATAAATAAATTTTTAAAAAATACCACGTTTTTGAAAACGTACCAAGACGGACGCACAGTCTGTTTAAAAAATCTTTTTTAAATATTGCATTTTCATCTAGTTCTGAGTTATGTTGAAAGTTTCAAGTCTCTAGCTCATCGGGAAGTTTGTTTAAAATCAATTGCAAGATTAGTACTGAACAGGTAGACAGACAGACACACAGACAAGAAAGCGAGCTAATAAATACGTGGTAAAATACAACTTTCGATATATGTATATTTATATTGACATGAAATTATAAAGAGGTGTGGTCCTTTGGACGCATTTAAAGGTACCCCAAGAAAAAGCTACGTGGAGCTTGTTAAAGTAATTCAAACATATCAAGGAAAACTACTCGCATCTCAACGAGTTTACGAGCAGCGGAAACAGGAAAATTCTTGGAGAGATTGGCCCATAGGTCGTGACCGCCTCCGACGATTTTCAATACAATGTCTGGGTCATAATAGAATAGAAGAGAGGCTGGTCAGTCTGACGAGGGGGTGGTCGAGGCGGATCGCCTTTGCTGCGAGATGTCCCAGCAAATCTTTGATACGCCGGAGCGCTTTGCATAAGAACGATGGAAGCTCGTTCTTCTTACTATGAAATTCCTCTTTGAACGTATTGCCGTGAATACAAAAATGCCGGTGCGCCGGCAAAGGTAGAAAATTTTTGCGGGTCTCCCACCTTTTCTCTGTCCTCGTCTTCTAAGTCGCTCTATCGCTGTTGTTCGTATCGCTGGCCCCCCGCGATCAGTCGAGTAAATCTAGACAGAAATGAAATCCCCGCCGCGAAAAGAAATGCGCAGCGCAACGTCGACTTCACTCGCCGAGCAATTTGATACTGGCTACGAGAGAATGGGTCGCGACGCTTTCCGTGGTTATTCGGGCAGTAAATAAACCTGTCTACCTTAAAACAATAAGAACGTCTTGCAGCCTGAGCGGATATCGCTCCCTGTTCTCCTCCTGCCTGCCTTCTCTCCTCCCGAGCAATTTCGTTGCCGCGCGACGGAGGACGACAGGCGGAGGCCATCGGAAAACAGGCATCTGCAATATTTGTCAAGACCATCGCGGAGACAAATTGATATGACGCGTATGAGATGGAGTTGTTACGAGCCTGGTTGGTCGAGCGTGCACGTGAAAGCAAGCCGGCATACCCGAACAAACCTGGGGATCCTGCACCAACAGGAAAACCGTGCAAGAACGATGCGTTTCTTCGACGAAAATTGCTCTTCCTTTACCCGTCCGCTTCTCGAGACGCGATCCTAATTTCGCGGATGAAAGTAATATTATACGAAAACTGGCGGGTACCGGCGCGGCGGTTTCCACGAGCAAGCATCTTTGCACGTTTATTTGGACATGCCTTGGGTCCGATGAAAGGGGCATGTAATGCTTAGAACCCTAAGCAAATACATTGTGCCAAAAAATAAGAAATGTATAAAATTTTTCGATTGACACTCCGTTTTTCAGGTAATTGAGTATGAAAATAGGAGGGACCAGGAATCAGCTGACGCGTCTGATTGTAGTCAATCAATTCTACTTCCTTACATACAATTCTATCTTATGAATTTTTTTAAATTTTGAGTCACACATTAAGAGAAGAAAAAATAATTTTCCGTATGTGGTTATTTCATTAATAGTATTAATAAAATTCTGTGAAATTTTTTTTTTGCTTAAAATGCGCAGTCTACAGTACTCGTAGCGTAGAATACACTTCAATTTTGTGTCATATGACGTCATTTAATCTTTAATCATCTCTCGGTTGAATTTCGAGTCCGGTGTCTCTGTCGCATGGGGACAGCGTGACAATAATTCCGGATACATCGATCGGAATATAAAAAATTTAATCAATCCGGTGTCCATTAAATCGCGTTCATTATGTAACATATTTTAAGTGGATTTTACCAATTGAGAGTTATAAATTGCGTTTCGGTCTACTATTATCGGGAAATAAAGCGTTCGAGGATTTCCATCGCGCACGGCCGAGCGTAAATCGTCGAATACCGGTGCAGTATTAAAAGGCTTGACAACGGGTTTTCATATTTAAATGGCACTGTTAAATTTGACAGGGCGTTACCAATCTATTTTTCGATTCAGTCGTATCCGCGGGAAACGACGAGAAAAGGAACAACGCCGGCCGGCCCCCGTGTATATCCAGATAGTATTGCGGATAAGCTTCGGTCTCGGAAACCGTAATGCCCCGCTATTGTTATTCAGTGAGTCTCGCTGCTGAGCTAATGCGTTCAGATAAGAAGTATTTTATATGCACGAAGGTAGGATAAGTTTCGAACTCGGAAGGGCAGACAGATATGTACAGCGTTTTCGATTGCCCCTTAACATCCCTCCGATATATTTTCGTGTCGCGTTATTTACTGAAACTTTTCATTGCTCTCTGTTTTTTTAACGGCGATCGACGCGGTTTCCTCCTTTTTTTATGTATGTGACTCGTTAAACTCGGCCCAGATAGAAAATAATACCAAGCCGTAAAAACGTGAAACGTGAAAATTCAATTCACGTACGAATTTATTTATAAATTCGTGAAAAAAAAACACCGCGCAACTGCTTTTCTGACGATAGCTCGACGAGATTCGTATCGACGGTATAAAACGAGAGCATTTAAATAAATTTAAATGTAAATGAATTGTTGCATAAATTATCAGTATCCCATTACGGAGCGCGTGTTTACACGCGCTAACCGCAGAACTCATCAGACCACCGCGAAATTGAGAAGTTGAAAATGACAAAGACAACGAAGTTCCAGCAACGTTTGATATCGAAGGATTAGAAGCTCCGTAACGAAGTAGAAGTTTTTTCATTCAGAAGTTCGTTGATCAATAATGAAACAAGAATGAAAATCTCTTATTTTCGAGAAAGTCACGACTCGTTTAATGAGCTAACACTTTAGCCAGAGTTTTCTCCGAGAAATTTTTCGGGAAAGCGGCAAAGTTCGGCCCATTTCGGGGATCAACACTTCCCCTGGGCAGCGCGTCACCTTCTTATCCGGCAGCTTAATTTCCGGAATAGGCCCATTAATAACAGTCGGCAAAGGAAGGTGTACACAGGTCGGTCGCTGGCGTGGAAGTCTGGCTTTGTCTCGACTTCCGGCCTGCTGGTGCTTTTTACGGGTGCATCCAGCCTTCCTGTCGAGGGCACAAAACTTTCACCGAGCCCTTTCTTCGTGGTGCGACGACGAAGCGACGACGTCCCTCGCCCCCGGGCCCGTTATTTCCCGGAGGCGGTCTGGCTCGTCGTCGTCCGGGAACTTAAAACTTTTCCACTCGTCGACTCGAAATAGATGGATCTCGGAGAACCTGGTCGCACTTGTTTTCGAAGGCTCGTTTCCGAAAAAAGAAACCCCCGCGCTGGTTGTTCGCGACTCCGAGGAACTCGCGATTTACGATAAAGCGGTTGGCGGGCTCGCGCGCGCCGATGGAAGAAGTCGTCAACGTTATCGGGCCGGTACCATCTTCCGAAGGAAGTTGCACCCCGTTCGAATTATCAAGATCCTCGGCTCCATCTTTATCATACTTATCATCACTCGGCGAGAACGTATCAGCCAGCCTAGTCCCGGTCGTTCCGCGGGCGAAATTATAGCCCTGGGGAAGCCGGTGTAGTGGCGGCTGCGGTTTACGTCTCGCGTACAAACACCGAAACCAATTTACCTGACTGCGAAAAATTAACTTATTTCCACCGGTCTCTCTCCCTCTCCCCCCTCTCTCTCTCTCTCTCTCTCTCCGGTAATCGTTACCAGCCGGCGATTAAGCGATCAACCTGACAATCTGAGGCGGACACACGAGCGCCACGCGCGAGGATAGGATTGCCTCGGAAACCCTCTTCCTCCTTCTCTAAGGGGGAAACAGGCCAGATTGGGGCGGAACCTGGGCACCCACACACGCGCCACACCTGTCTAAGCCACTAACGAAAATTGTAGGCTTAGGAGCTGGACCGCCCGGGACCCTAATTATATGCTATTACCCAAGCCACGATTGCACGCGGACACGTACACTGGCGCTAGAAAGTTTTCGAGCGAGGGATTTCCGACCGTCAAACGATACCTTTAACACATGGTTTACTGCTGACGCTCGAATTACTCGTTTCTGATCTTTTGTTTCATACTTGTTCCACGATTATTCAGGGGCTTTTCGTGGAAATTGAACTTTCTTTATTCATGATTATATCGTGGTGACAATCGCGCATCACTTAAGAGGGTAGAAAAATCACGTGACATCACTATATTTTGAATCAAAACATGCGTTTGTCCTTATACGAGCGTACTTTGAGATGCACGAGGGTTCATTTGATAGAGGAAGGTTCATCGCACCGCGCTCTGACCCATCATATTAGTCAAAAAACTTTTTTGTGACAGAAAAGTACATCGGAATCTGCGGGTGTTGTTTTCGATTTTTGCTTTACTTTGAACTTATTTTTCTGTCGTTAGAAGAATTTTTGTTTGATATAATGGGGCACAGCAGGGTACGATAAACCTTTCTCTATTTAAACGTCATAATACGTCATAATTATAACGCGATTTCATGCATTTATAGCAAATGCTACTGATGTCATACAATAAAAGTTCAATAAAATTGAATACGAGTTTAATGCTCCTGATGCAACATTCATCGAAATCATTTACTTCTATCTGAAATTCTTCGCATCCTCAATTAGTCCTCACGAATGCAACTTTGCATAAAGATTCGCAGTTCAATCATGTTATTCTCCGCTTAACCCCAAGCATCTTAAAGGTGCATTAAAGTATCATTTCCTTCGAAATGCCGTTAGGAGCCAAGTACGCTTGCACTCTTATTATTAATTTGCTTGATCTTGAAGTACCATTATGTACATTATACGCTAATGGTTGCAAAAAATCACTTAGCATGCGTAATCTTAAAACGTATTGAAATTGTCTCGAAGTATCCTGAATTAAAGACGGTAATAAGAAGGCGAATGAATAATTCAGATTACGAATGGCAAGAGACGGAAGCTGGTGGACTTTTTGTCGACGTTGTACGTAGGTGCGTGCGACGAGGAATCACGCGTAGGCTTCGAAAATGCGAGAGGGTTTCGCAGGTGCAAACACTGTCTGACACCCCCGCACGCAACCTTGCGAATCATGGTACTCGCGAAACCCTCGTGGCCCTAAATTCGACGTGTTTTATAGTGGCGTTGAAACAAAAAACATAACAGCAACCAGTAAAACTATAATTCTTCTTGAAGACAGCATTTTAAGATCCATTGATTCATTCACATTTTTATTTTTTCATTATTATTATAATTTAATATATTTTTAATAATTTCCCATAATTTTTTATTTGAACATTGCATGCATCAGTAACGATTGCTGCTACGAAGTTAGAGATGCAGTTCCAAACACAGAGTGCAACGCTCGAGTCCGATGCTCCAGCGAATTATTAACATAACTGGAAGAACCAGGTCGATACATCGGCGATTTGCAACCAGTGTGGATTCTTCGTGAATTACAAATGGGACGTGAAGTTGGGATTGGCGTGACGAATCGAAGGATTCTGCAGGAGCGACTGCGGATCCGTTCTCGCATGCAAATAGCCCGTAAGTTTCGGACCCCCTCGATAGGGTTTCGTGCGAATGGACAGTGTCTAGGGGATACTTCGAAACGGTTATGCGGGAGTTATTAATGGGGGTTAAAACGTGGACATAATTGGAATTGATCAAAAATCTCTTAATAGATTTCTGATTACTTTTCAACTTGGGTGGATGTTGCAAAACAGATTCACGCAATTATTAAATTACGTTACTGAAGGTAATTCTTTAATTCGCGAATACAATTAGTACTGTCATTGAAAAATTTATTAAGCTGTCACTAGCCTCGATTTCAACTACTAAATAATTGGTTAATCGTGTGTTAAGCGTGATTTTTTCATTGCAAGAATTTTTATTGCATACCAAATCTGACAGGACTGTCTGAAATAATATTATTAATAGTCTCTACACTCATATACCTGAGCAAATTTCTGTTTTCTAGTCTAATTTTTTACCTAGAAACATTTACGTATTCGAAGCCAGAGATCGATACCAACTACCAATTTCGTCCCGACTATTTTCGTTCAGCAATTTTCACTCCAAGTGTATCTTACAAATCGTTAGGTTCTAGCCAACAATTCTTCTGTTCCTATAATGACTCGCTCCACTCGGTATTTGCATATCAATTTTCTCTATAGCAGTCACGGGCATCGACTTTGTCAGTCGACATTCGTTACCGGACAGTTTGAATAGAGTACAGAAGGTATAATATCTTCCAGGTAGTATTTCCTGAGCTACCTATCCTAAGCTGCAGTCAGAATCAAACAAATTGTTGCTGGAAGCCTTTGAAACGCAACCCCTGCTATTTGGTCGCGGCTCGGTGCTCCGGCTTCCGCGTCCCGCTGAAAAATTACAGGGTGTTTCGAGCAAGAATGAAATTGACATAAACGACACCGCTGTCACCGTGGAGAGGGGAGGTTGGCATTGATCCGTCGCTTAATTTTCCTCAAACCGCTACTGTTCAGTTCGATTGAAGTCTGGGAGAGTCTTTACTAAATATTGTAATCCAATCACTTGGAGGGCCGAATAAATTAATAAATACACTGCCGATTTTATGCATTTACCACAAGATGTACAACGTAATTGTGGCATTTTCTAGGATGTTAAACAACGAAGCGTATAAAATTGATTTGACTATCTCTCGGTAAACTGTGTGCCTACATTCTCGAAAGTACAATCATAAACCGGAGATTCAACATGGTAACAGCGCCGTTTCCCACATTTTCTATCGCCCGGTCGTTAGCCGATGGTTCGCACTGTGCTCGCGATTGATTCCATTCCGCTGGGGCAAAAAGTATTTACAGCCGGCGCCGTAAAATCCTTAATGAAGCGTTCGGTAAGTAATATCCGCGACGGGAAAATGAAATTCGTAATTAGTCGATGTGGTGTGGCTCTCTCTCTCTCTCTCTCTCTTTCTCTCTGCGATCTTCGATGTAGCCGCGTTCCGCCTCCCGCACGACTGTCCAGGGACGTAATAATTGCGTTATCGCGCACCCGTGGAAACGGTGATTTTAATTTGTCACGGTGACTGGAGACGCGGCGCTCAAAATCAATTACGAACTTCGGAGATAGTAACAATAACGGGCGGCCGGGCCGCGTTACTCGTTCTCTCTCTTTCTCTCTCTCTCTGTCTCTCTTCCTCCTCTAATTATTCACCAGCCCAGTCGGACAAAACCCGCAACGAACGTTGTGTTCCCGGGCACGGTACAAGCTCCTTCTTCGTGTCCCTGCCTTCGAGCAACTTTTCCCCTGACCAAAGTAAATAATCTCTGATATTATTTCGCGGCCCGCGGGAATACGCCACTGGCAAACGAATTATGTCCCTCGCGAGCGGTCGCGCGACGCTCGAACAATCGTTTCCGCGGAAAGCGCGTTTTGCATGCCGCTCCTGCACGCGAATAGCAATCAGCGACTCTTTAAAGCTGCTAGAAATTGATTTATAGGGTAGATTGATTCAACCCTTTGACCGTGACTTGGACGAACCGTCAGCAACTTGCGTCGCGATGCTCGCACGACAATCGCTGGACTCCATAGGATGCGATTCGATTATGCCATGTGCGGAACGAAAACTAAAGGGGTATTGTTGCCTTCGTCGATCTTTGTGCACAGTTCTTTTGAAAATATTTTTCTGGCAGTCTTTTATTTGCTGAACTGGAAACACCCCTGGGGGAGGGGGCGCACTTGCAATAGATGAATGGCTGAATTACTGGAACTATGGTAGCACTAATTGTATGTTTTCAGAATTGTATATCTATTTAGCAATTTTTCTTAAATATATTGTTCTTCTAAAATGTATTGTACTTTACGGTTTATCAAAAAAAAATACCTACGTATATTATTCTTAAATCAACTTAATGGCTGTTCACGAATTCCAGTGCACAGTCTCGTGAATTTCAGCTCTATGGGAACAAAGACGGCATCAATTCGGAATCGACGAAGAAACGGGACCCCTGTTGTAGCGACGACAATAAAAATCTGCGGAAAGCTCGTCAGCAGGAGCACTCGGGGCGAGACAGTGCCACGGCCGCATAAACTTCTTAGGGAGTGGCTGCAGTGGTGAATGCGTTTCCTCTCGGCGCATTGTGTTGTAAGAAATTAAGACGTAGCGGGAGGAAACGGTTGTCGGGGTCCGCGGAAATTCTGTCGTCGCAGAAAAAGGAATTCCTGATACCGTGGAGTGCCGGTATCCTCTGCGTTCGTCTCTCGAAAGCTCTTTGGCGTTACTTCGTTTCCCGTGATTCGCCTAGCATTTCCACGGCTCCTCTGCAGATGTGTGCGCGAACCTGAAGAGAGAGGAGGATGGCGAGAGAGCGAAGCAACCAGGACTAGAGCGTGTATCGTTCCAGGGCAGTGGAAGAAAAAGTTTCGGGGCAGCGATCGTGGACGAAAGTGGACCGAGTAACCGGGACTTGTTGTCGAGGGTCGGGGGTGGTTTCGAGTCCGCGGTTAACCGGAAAGCGCCCGTTCTGTCGACACATAAAACTCACGCTGCACGTTCCTACACTTTTTCTGGCCCGCCGGCTGCGCTTTCCGTCCCGCAACGTCTCCGACCTAATTCCGTCGCACCGAGAAATTCCCGCTTGGTCCCGGAATTTTTCTAACCTCGACGCTATTATTCGTGTTTCAATACTTTATTCCTCGATTCGGACCGCAGGCCTTTACTTTCTTCGAACGAATTTTTAGCAAACACCGTCTTAACCGCGAGCGGTTTACTCCGGAAGTGCCTCAAACGCGATGTCTACGATCTAGCTGAAATTTCGAGCCATAGGAAAACTTCTGGCCCTTCAAGAAAATCATGGAGACTGCAGGAAAAGAAAGCGAAAAAGATTGCAGAGCTCGTAAAAAAGTGATTGAGGCCACGGAAAAATCATACTTAACCCCGTAAAAAATTTCTGGAAGCTATAAAAGTGTTCCAGGATATGTGAAAAAAATCGTAGGATTTATAAAAAGATCCTGGAGCCTGGGAGGAAATTGGGGAACCTATGGTAAAAATCGTAGAGCCTGTAAAAAGGATATAAGTTTCATAAAAAGTTAGGAACACTAAACAGGCTGTGGAGTCTACGAAAAATTTCGGAGTTTGCGAAGAAGTTCTAGGCTATACGGAAAACATTGTAAGACATAAAGAACGTTATAGGCTCGATAAAAAGGTTGTAGTGAACATGAAAAATTGTTAGAATTTGGAATTGAATAGTATAACAGATTAACGATAAATTTTTCGAACAATGTTTCCAATTGTGAGTTTGCGATAGAATTTTCTACATTGAACAGCGTGCCGTCTGAATTGAAAATTTCTATTTCACACGTCTAGGCGCTTGTAGCCAAAGTCTCGTACCCTAATCGCCCCGCCTTAACGTCAGGCGCAGACGGCAGTTCTGCAGAGGACAGGGTTGAATATTTTATGTTACGCCTTAAGAGCTGCACGGCTGGGAATTAAATACTTTCTGGCTGAGTCGAAGGCTTCAAATTACTTACGGAGGCAATATCTTTCTCGTTTGCCTGCTAACGATTTTTAATTATTTCATCGATAAATTTCTCTCACTCTCGTTTCATCTCTGCAAACGTTTAGCAATATTCGGATGGACATGATGATTGTAATTTAATTATCCACCGGTTGCGTTTTATCATGGCTTATTCTATCAATTTTCCCAAGCATCCTGATTTACTTCATTTTCGTTCTAATATTAATCGAAATAAGTTCCACCAACTCGCAGAATAAGAGCTTGGATTTCTTCTCAGGATTTTCTCCGTACGCCAAACACCGCCGTACAGATTCTCAACGTATCGCCAAATTACGTTCTTAATCCACCCGGGATCAAAGCTTCCCGACAAAAGTGAGCCGCGAGCCCAGACGACCGTGTCGCATGCAAAACTACCACTCAGTATTCCCCAGGACTTTCTATTTTTACGCGACCCATGTTGATATGTGTTTAGCGAAATCCGAAAGGTATTCTGGAACCGTGAGAATTGGGTAAGGTCGTTTCGGTATAGATCTTCGGAAAATCTACGAGTCGAAACGGGTGATCGTGTGTTCGTCGCTGGTCGTGGAAAGAATACGAAAGTATGGGGCGACGAAGCACATGCATGACATCGAATCATCGTTCGACGGAGAACAATGGTGCAGATCGAGCACGAGTAGTCTACTCGAATGCAGCGTATGCTCGCGAGGGGCAATAAGCCCCGTTGAAGAAGCTGGCTTTCATGACGGGTGGAAACGTCTGAGCTCCATTGTTCCCGAAAAATTGCAGCTGGCCCGGTAAGAATGATAAATCGCGCATCGGGTGAACTCGCATCAGTCATCGCCATCCGCTATTCTAATCAGCGTTATCGAGCGGAATTTCTCGGAGCTGCTATCGGCCGTGCGCATCTTCCTCGCGTAAGTGTATCGCGACCCAGAAACCCGTTCAACCAACGCCGCGCCATGCCGGAAATGATTTAGCTGATTGCTTCTCGAGCGCGTCGTTGCTTATTGCCGTTGGTCTTCCGAGCTCTCGACTCGCGTGACCGGCGTTACGTCGAAAGTTTCATTAGTCGCACGAGCATCACGCGAATTCCATGCCGAGCCAACCGAGTTTTTGCTTCCTAGCGCCTAGCCTACTCTCGGCAGCAAGCTTCCCCGCATACTAGCGACCATTCGCGAGTTTCTCCTCGCTTCGAATACGATAGCCTATTACCCGCTCTATTGACTTTTTTCTCGGAACAGAGGCCGAGAAACGTTCGACTGTTCCACGCCGAGGGCCAAACGCAAGTCCGAAGGGATGCGTGCCCTTCGACGAACCCAAGCTCTCCAACCTTTAACGACTCCGCTTTACGAGCGATTCGTGCCCGCGAAATTCTGCTCGTATGCGCCTCATCCCGATCGCGTAATTGCTACGGCTGTATATTCCCCTTATCGACGTTTATTATTTCCGCCTATGGTCCCGCTTCCCATTGAATGCCAAACGGTTTCGGATATCTCGCGAGTAGCTTCGCAACTGCAATGTTTTAGCTAATTTTTGCTGCTCGCTTTAACCTCCAACTAGTAGTAAAAATATTTACCCTTTGGGACAGGTAATAAAGACTGTAATAAAGACAGCATAAAAGATGCTATGCTAATTACTGTTCGATGACCAGGAAACGATATTCGCAAATTGTAGGAATTGTAGAAGTCCACGATCCACGTCTGCGTTCGAAGTGGCGCGTAATCGTGGCGTAACGGTCCATAAACGCAGCCGCGTTTTCCGTGGAGGGTGGCTGCGGTATCTTCGGGGGAAAAGAAGACCGAGGATACGGTTGCATAATTTACGACGCGAGTTTAACGACTATTTTCAGTGCTCCTCCGCTTTTTACTCGCAGTTTCTCCGACTCTTTGTTTTTTCTGCCACTCCTCCGCTCAGTACTACTACAACCGATACTACCCCTCGATCCTTGCTCGCATGAGAGAAAAGAAACTACTATATTTTCGCACCCGTTGTCATTGGATGACCACGGACCGGCTATTCTATTCTTTATCTTCTGAAATCTGTACACACTGCGCTCTGTTACGAGCGGAAAGACAAATAAAAAGCTTTCTTTCTCACCTCGCGTCTGTCCAGAGCTTACCCCCACCAATGAAACGACTGGTTCTAAATTTCCCCTTTTATATCTATTGCAAAGATCTTTTATGAGAAATGGATGAATGTATTTTTTTTAAGCACAATAAAAATGCTGTACGAAATTGAAATAAATTCAATCTTGCCATTTTCACTGGCAATGTGAAACAAATACTGAACTTGCCATTTTAAGAAAATGAAAGGCGTTCGAACCAATCGTGCAAGCACCCCGCATACATTTGAATCTAATATACATACAACAAATCACACGAGCCACTGTCGCAACGATAAGCATCCCGTTTTAACCGATAAGGGTGTCGCAGAATGAATCGAGTGTGCCCGCCACGATCATTAACGTTATTCGAACCATTACTCTCTGCGGGAACGTCACGCTGGTCGACCGAAAAGAAGCGAGGAAGGAAGGAACGGGAACAGAAGGGATAAAAAAAGTCTCTCCACCCCCATTAATATTTCGCGACGCAAGAACACGCGAATCCGTTGTTAGGCGTGCGGCTCGTAAGTCGTCGACACCGAAGGTCTTCCGACTGCGAACGACCTGCGAATGTGATTGAAAATACTTTGAAAATAACCAGGTCAAAGTGTATATCATACGTGACATCTAAGTGGAAGTGTGTCTATAAATATGACCTCTACGAGAAAGAATAGTTTCTTATTTTCCTGAATTATATTACACTTGTATTACACAATAATTGTTGCAGGAATTACTGATAGAAAAAAGGTGGGACACCTTAATCTCATTTGAATTCATCTCGAGTTAAATTCATTTGAACAAAAACCCGCAGAGTCTGCCGTGTATTCGCAAAACCGTGGGACAAAGATCGCAGAAACCTCGAAACGCGTCGCGACCGAGAGCTGTCGATGGCTGCGGAAGTGAATGGCCGCGCTCGATGCCTTAGTTTCTAATTAATTTCATCCAACAAGTAGAACTGTGCGGGTAATTGCCGCGAGACAACGTTCCCCCCGTTGTATTCCTCGGGGGGCCGCTCTTAACTTAACGCGGAGGTATTTGTCACCGCGCTCCGTGACAAAAGAACAAGCGTTAAGCCCGCGTCGCTCTCTCCTTCTCTCTCCCTCTTTTTCTCTCTGTTTCCACCCCCGCAAACCCTGAGCACTTTTAGTTTGCGTCGCGACGCCCGACGTCGGGTCGAGTCGGGTCGCATCGCGTGGCGACGCGACTCGCCGTCCCGGCGAACGCGCCACCACGGAAGGAAGTGGCCTTTTGTTAAAACTTTTACTTTTATCCTGGAGCGGCGCGCAAACAAAAAGCCGAGATAAGCAGGAAAAAACGAAACCCGGGAAATCCAACGATCCCGCGAAGGAGACCCTTGGCTCGATCCCCTCTCGCTTTCGGCAATTTAAACTACCCTCGAATTTAAAGTACCAACAGCCCTCTAACAGCCCGGCCAAAGATAACGTTCGGCTGAAAAGGAAAGGGGTCAAGACTCCTTGCGGACCCATGGACCGACGGAGTACGCAATTCGCTTAATTCCTCGCAACCCCGACAATGCACATTCATTCAAATTTCGATTCCGTCAGCGACAGACATCGAGGAAAATACCACGATCAATCTCTAATTGTATGATCTATCTTTATATTAGTCTTACCTTTACATTAAATTCTTTCTCCTAAACTGATCAACTAAGGTGAAGTATATATATTGGAAAGAAGGAGTCTATAAATGAATCATCAATTGCTGAAGGTTAAAGTGTGCTATGAATAAATACATTCAATTTCATGTGGACAAGCGGGAAAAGGTTACGTGTTCCGAAAATATTCTAAATCAGATGACACGTTTCAATTCCGAAATTAGAATAGTTTCGAGTGCAAAGAGTTAACAATAGCAACGCATAAGGTGACTGACCACAGGTTATAAATGGCTGACTACTGAAACAATTGCCTCGCATTCATGTTAACAATAGCAATGCACAAGGTGACTGACCACAGGTTATAAATGGCTAACTACTGAAGCAATTACCTCGCATTCACGTTTCTTTCGGTCGGTTGACGTCTGGAAAAATGTCTGGTGATCATTTAGACGAACCTCGCGTTAGAAAGCAGCGGTTTGGCATTGTTCTTCGGTGAGAACAGAAAAAAATTCCTTCGGCACGAAAGGAATCTAATCAAGCTCGCGGAATTGCGTATTCCGGGGGTGGAGATGGTCGGCGGAGTTTCGCTATGCACAGGCCGCAGACGGCGAAAAACAAACGAGTGTTTTTTGTAGCCGCTGTGCTGGCCAGAGCCTGGCCGAACCGGAAAAAATGTATGTGTAGATCACAGGTTCAGCGTTCAGGGGTTGGAGGGATGTTACCCTCGCACACACTGCCGCTTCCTGACACGACGCGTTTCTGCCGGGATTGCGCTTCACGATACCCGCACCCCCGATGCTTCATCAGCCGCCGATTGTTCGCGCAGAAAAGTTAATTGAACTTTGATTTCGGCCCAGGCCGGTAACTAGAATCTCGGGCCACCGGGCCACGGACCCGTCGAATCATTTGCATTAGGTTTTATCAGCGCGAGTGTGTCACACCGCTTTCACGTTTTTATCGGTTTATTGGATCGCACGGCTGGCGAACCGCGTTGCACACCTTTCGATGTTTTTCTAATCAGAGAGACAACCGAGAAATGGTTAGCTTCTATCGAAAATAGAAATAAATATGTTCCCCGATCGTTTGGGTTGGTAAAAATTTTTCTTGAAATTTTTTTAGGGAAATTATGAAGGTATGAACTTCATCGTGTTAAGTGAAATATTATTAATTTCTCGATTTATTATGTCGCGCCAGTATCTGGTGTGTGTATAATAACTTTAAGTTGAAATTAATAAATACATGGATATTTCAGAGTTCATATAAATTAATTCAATTATTAAAATGAACATTCATTAGTGATATACGCAATATTGATTTGAATCGAAATTGTTCTAATTGTCCGGCAGAGACCGCAGCGTGTGGCATAATAAATTATATTAAAAATACAACTATGCTCTAACAAAGTTTTGATGAGTAATGAACAATATTGATGAAGAACCCAGTGAGAATCTGTCAGGCGGTAAGTCGAAAACGGATCGGAAAAAGCGATAAAAGTGAAGGTATATCTGTCAATAGGTTATGATAATTGGGCAGAGCTCTTGATCGGGTTTCTTCACACGGATCCTCACTTTCGAGGGCATCGACGAATCAATCAGTCTCGAACGGATCAGATAGGAAGATTGAATGGACGAGTTGAGAGGGCCGGGTTCACTTAAATCTCGATTTAAATCTCGATCGACCATGTGATTGAAGTGCACACTGATAGAGTTTTGTGGCTATTGTCCGCGTTGACAATAAGGCTCGAGCATCGGGACAGAAATACAACCGCCATCGATTGCCGGTTCTATATTTGTAATTTATTGATAGGTACCTTTGTCAACGATAACGTCAGCGACGTCGATTGAAAAATTGAGACTGCTTGTAAAGTAAGATGAAATATTTGGCCCTATATAACGTCACCAAAATATATCGAGCTGGGAAACCGTGTAAATTTCTAATTTATTGACCGTTCAAGAGAATTATAGACTCCGGAAAAAACTCGACGGTCTATAAAGACATAAAAGGAAAAGAATGACAACCTGAGAAAATCTTTTTATTCCCTGATCGAATCGCTCGCGGATCTATACATTCTCTCCACGTCATTCGGAAGAATACTTCGACGCGACAAGTATAGTCCACGAGTTTTATTGTTCCAAGATCCAGCTCCTTGGCTGCATCCAGCCGAGTCCCTTCTGTGCCAAAACGCAATAGATGCTAGGATCCCGTTGTTCCCATTGAAACCGCGTCTACGTGCGCGTGGCTAAGTGTTCGTCGGGCGTACATACAAGTGTACGTGGTAAACGTCGATACGAGCCAGGAATAAAAATTCAGCTGGAAATTTGTCGCTACCCGGTCCTGGGCGCTGAGACTCGCGTGTTTCTCCGTAATCGAAAACGTAGGAGTTTGCCAGCCTCGGTATAATGAGGCGCGAACGTGTAAATATCGCGAATTACTTCGTATGCGGCTGGCAATGCTCCACCGTCGACTCGATAAATTGTTATTTCACAGTCGCGGAAGTTGAATTAGTCGCGGCCGAATCGGCAACGGCAACGGTGGACTCGAATTCAAATCGCTGAACTTTTTCCTCTCGTTCTGCGCCACACTTTAGAAACTTTCCCGTCCTGTCCATGATTTTCTCGTCTTACCATTGAAAATCGGATATTAATGCACGCTGCTCGAGTGTCTCGCGATTAAAACTCGTGAAAGCTGTTTTTAAAAAAACAAAAGGCAAATCATTTTAGCTTGATATTCTGATTTCCTCGAGCGAGCACTTCTTGTGGTAACAATTATAGTGACTATGCTGGCTCTGTTACTTCAATGCACTTGCTAAATGTATGTACATATTATTCGTAAAACTTCAATAGAAATTTCGAAGATCTTCTCGCCCTTCGTCAAGCTCGCACAACTATTTTGTATCGGGAGCACCGGATAGGATACCAGGATCGGCAAATCGCAAGTAAGAATAGCCCGCTGTCCATACGGTTTGCACGCAAACGTGGGGCTTGTTTATCAAACAACCTGTCAAAGCTTTGCCCACCCAATTTTCCGCGAGCAGCTCGGCCAACAGTGTACCGTCACCCTGATAGTCACCCTGCTGCCCTCGTCGAACACGGTGTGCGTGTGCGTGCACGCCGGTGAACACGCAGAGGAGAAACAATGGTTCAAGCCGGGGGAGAAGAAGAAGAAGCGTCTACCTTTCCATTCGCGAAAGCTACCTGTTCCCCGAATTTAGAAGCTCGTTATGACGCCCGACTTCAACCCCTCCGGTAATTAATGTGCGAGCAAATTCGTGGAAGAGTGGAAGGCAGGAGCAAGAGGTCGTTCATCTTTACCAAATAGGAAGAAGAACTCGGAAGCCCTCTCGATAATGGCTGCACGATTTTCCCCGAAAATTTCAGGAAATTTCAACACACTGGAACTATTTATTAAAGCTATTATGAAAATGAAAAAGACATCGTGTTCATGCAAATCTTGTCGATATTTAGATGACTTCAATTAAAGAGTACACATTCGTGTTCAATAGATTTCCAGGTATTTTTTTAAACTAATAATTCTGCTGATTACTTCAAAACCGTGAAGGGAATTTTAGGAGAATTTTTAATGATTCGTATTCGACGCAACTTTGGCGCACTATACGTATGTCAGAGTCGAGAAAAAAGTTAATTTCACCGTTATCTGAAATCTGAGTAGATTAAAACTGTATTTTCTTAGTTTTAGGATGTATCAGACAGTGTATTGTAGAGATGTTTCGTGACAGTCCTGAGAGGCGGTAGATGTTCGACGGTGTAGTCATCCGGGCCAAATTAATCTACAATCTTTTTTAGTCGCTTAATTACGACAAAACAAACTTTCTACCATTAATTATATCCCCGTCGGGGTATTCCTTTTTTTCCACGTCCGAGCAAGATTAATTAATTGCCGGCCGAAGGTCTATTATACTCGCGCGCCTAACACGGGCATCCTCTCTGCTCTCTCTCTCTCTCTCTCCTTCTCTGCCGAAACGCAGCTCGCATCACGAAAAACTCGGAGACACAACGTCCGCCGCAAAACATCTTCCGACGAATGACGATACATCTCTCTCTCTCTCTCTTTCTCTCTTTCTCTCTCCTTACCAGATATGGATTAAGACTTCCTCCATCAGTCTGCCGAACGGTGACAAAAAGCCAGCGAAATGATGGATGAGCCTTGGGCCCGCGGACCTCGCGAGACTTACGAGCCGGAACGAAAAAGCTGTCTTCTCCTCGCGTATGCGTACCACCGTTCAGGAAACTTCCCCTACAAGAACCGACGGGAAAAACTCCGGAACAAATCAGTTAATGGACGTGTATGAAATTAACGATTAGCGAATCAGCTCGCTCCACGATTGAGACGTCAACGACGCTTCACCGGGAAATCAAGCGACAAAAAATACAGCTCGCTATTTTGCTTAAAATATCGTCGAAAATGAAGAAACTAAGGTGGAATCGTGTTTACCTCGTGCATCGTATGAGTAAATCAATTAAAAATTCAATTTTATACATTTATATATAGTTCATAGAGGTCTCGTGAACGGACAGAATTGAAATTCTCACAAAACCATTTAGTATTAATTTCACTTTAATTCGTTTATTCAGTTTCTGCCTATCTTATTTAGCCCGCGGATCATGTATATTTCCTACATTATTACTAAACCGAAGATCTTTATGTAAATTCTCATTTTCATGACCATCTTACAAGCTACGAACCACGGAAGAACATTCCTTTCGCTGATTAGAAAATTCTACGCATAAAAATGCTGAATACTTTAGTTAATACACATGCTTCTCCGCGTTTCATCCACTTATACGTACCGTAAACGGATAAATATCCTCAATCAAGTTACTGAAAAGAATTCCGCATCGTAAAAGAAAAAATAAAAAAAAAGTTATTCGTATCCTCCGCAGTCAGTGTACAACATTTCGTGCATTCCATAAACGCAGGAACGCCGTAGACGGGCAAAAATGCGTCCACTCACAAAGCATTGACTCGCTCCACTAAATCATCGACCCTCCGGCGTCACATGCGTCTCCGGTGTTCGATAAAAGAGTACAATGGCATTCTGCAAGATACAAGTAACAATAAAGAAAACGGTCGGTGAAATAAAACGGTAGCGAGCGTGCGAATCGAGGCGGAACGAGGTACGAGTCTTTGTTTCGCTTTTGATGATTAAGCATCTTAAGGAGGTCCGGGAGTCCCTTTTGCGCCTTTGGGAAAGAACTTGGGGAAGAATTGAACCTGAAATTTCCGGCGTGAATGAGAGTTGAAAAGTGGCGTTCTGAACGAGGACGACAGAATCCGAAACCACTTGCAAAGAGTAGAAATCACGGGGCAAAAGCCGCGGCATGGCGCGGCGTGGCGGCAGCAGCGGCTGCGAGGCGTTCCACCCTACAATTTTCGGTCTCTTTATCTCGTGTTTCGCGGCGCTCGCGCGTTCGTTTCTCTCCAACTGCAGCACCACCACCATCAGCCGTAGCAGCAGCTTTCGGCGGCGCGTTTCGTCCACTGAAATTCTTGGTATTGTTCGCCCCTTTTGGCACCGGTGCTTCCCGTCCCTTCTTCTCCTGGGCGGCTTGTCCTTGGCTGTGAGCGGTCCTCGATTATTTCTCCCTCTGTTCTTCTTCGTCCGCGGGCGCGCGATCAACGGCTTTAGGGATGGAGGCTTTGAATTCTCGCTCGACAGCGCGAGGAGGGGACCGTATACGCGGAAAACGCGGGCGAAAGTCCCGACCGAGGAATAAAAGGGAGAAAGATGGGAAACAAGAGAGGGGTATCTCTCCTTCGCGCGCGAAAGCTTGCTTCAAAGAGTGCTCCATTATCCGCGCCAGGAAATCCGAGAGAAGTTCGAGCATCCGCCGAGATAATCGAATTCTTACTTCTCGGCCGCCCTTTATCTACCCACGGGGTCCGCCCTTTCTTCCACCCACGTGATCCAGAACCCCACCCGCATGCATACATATTTAGCCGCGATCCTGATGCTTCTTTCTTCGTGGTCCTCTTCGTGGACAACATCTCAACCTGCAGCTAAACACTGTTACACTTATTCAGCCATGTACGTTCCCGGTAGATCCTCCCATGCCATGTAAGCTCGCCCCTATCGACGTGGGACGACCAACAAAATTTTAATGCACGCTCATTATTTTAGACATTAATCTCCGCGAAGGAATATCGGACTGATTTCGTTTCCTGTTCAAACCTTTCCTCGAAAGATTATCGTATCCGTAATGATGCGTCTAAGGGCCTTCTTTATTGCAATTTATGTGTCAGGAAACGCTGTAATGCTAAAACTTCCGCTGCTGTATGATGAGGAATTGCGAGCCATTTCTGTCATTTTTGTGGGAACCTGTTTTATTAACAATTAAGTTTTTAGGACTGTGAATACAGCGAGCGATAGTAATAGCCACTGGCGACCACATCCACGGCAGGAAACTTCTGCAATGTTTCGCCTCCTGAGGTATAAAATTGATAAAATGTCCGGCATAGAATGTCATTATTGTGAGAAGAGCCAGTCCCAAGGTTCTAGAAACCCAAAAACCATCACACTATAGTTATACTTGAAAAATACAGTCTACACGGTAAGATGCTTTGTTCCCGAGTCTAGGTTCCCGTTTACGCACCTCGAAATTATCGAAATAAATGCCGGGTGCCAAAAAGTCAATTTAGAAAACCGGATTTCCGTGCTCATTGTCCGATCGCAAAACAATGGAGGCTTAATGAACGCGGTCACGCAGCGGGAAAGAACAGCGCCAGAATTTATAATAAAGTTCCCGGGCTTCGGGATCGACTCATCGATAGTTTTCGCGTATATCTGATTAAGAACGGCGATTCGAGCGCCGCGGAGGCGGAAGAGAGGGAAAAGAAGAAGTTACGGGGGTTCGTAAAAGCGTGGACTTTTAATAAAGTTCGACGGCTATGCGATTCGCTTTCGGTTCCCACACCGGTGTCGGAATAGTAATTAGCGCGCAGAACTGCGTCACGATTGCTGATTCCGCGGCCGATTCGCGACATTGCGAAATGAAGGAGTCGATTTACGAATCTGTCGTCATTATAGTCTTTTTCCTCTGTTCCAAGGATCGCCTTTACGACGTATCGTCACTCGTGATTATTGATAAAAAAGACTAGCTGACCCGACAGATGTTGACCTGTCCAAATTTCACTAAATTTGTTTATGTTCGTTTTGCGAATTTGTTTGAAAAATTCGACGCTGTGCTCGACACTTGTGCCGTCTCGAAAATTAAAATTTTTGCAGTTTGTCCGAATTTTCCGACTTTTTCAGGATCATAGCAAACACAACAAAAAAAGAATTACGCACATCCATCGTCCGAATTGTGAGTTATGGTCTTGAGATCATACAAAAAACCCATGGAAAAAAGCACTTTTATTTTTTCCGAATTTTCCATTCTTTCCTAAAAACCTTATTCGGACCATTACAAACATGTTTTTTTTTTAATTTAACCAAATCGGTCCAGTCGTTCTCACGGCATGCTTTTACCAACGAACAGGCATTTAATTTTTATTTATCGCGGACCTTGCTGTCATCCCGACAGAAAAATGAAACAGCGAAATAAAACATGATTCCATTGCGACGGAAAAGTTAGGTTCGTGTTCAAACTGCAGATTCAATCGATTTATAGAATACACAGACACGCCGGCTACGTAAAACGAAATTAAATCTTTAATGAAAATTTAACGAGCTTCTCGTTTTAGTCGAAACATCCTGAGAATCTTGATAACGGAAATTGACTTCACCTTAATTTCCGTTTCAATAAAGCTGTCCAGAAAAATCGGGATTTGCTAAGCGCGACTAATGCTGGCGTGGTTCTCTCGTGTTCTACCAAGAAACTGGGTCTTTGCTATTATTTAATCAGAGCAACCACAGGAATAAGCAACGGACGAATCCTGCTCGTACAATGGTATACTGTAGCTATTTATAAAGATGACATCATATATGACGTGGTATAAGAAGTCTCATGATTCTTAATGACAGAATGACGCGATTGTTCCATTTGATAAAAAAAATATGAAGATTCCCTAATTTGTTTACTTCTTCGGCAGATGGAAATTACATCTCACAGATGTATTTTTTTATTTGGTCGGTGTGAAGATTCTTTGATTTATCTGAAGAACTTTTTGTCTGTGGAAATATTCCAGAGGGCACATCGCAGGGGAGCGTGCGTATTTTCAGAAGATAATAAATCCTCGATGCGGAGGTATAACGGGAGGGAAGGACCGTTTCCATTTCATTCCTGGTGGAATGTCAGACGCAAAAAATTCGGAATCCCGTTTTTTCGTTGATCGCTGTAGGCGACGAGGGTGAAACGAATCAATGGACCTGGTGGATCGTTACGCGTGAGGTAATTGTGGATCTAAGGAACGACTGGCCACTCGGTTTTTTGCGGGTAACGGGCTAATGTGAGATTAATGTCCCGCGGTATTAAAAATGTATCACGCGTAGGTCGCGCCCCCGGGCTAAGAGCTTTAGAATTACAATTAAGTGCGTAATTTATTCGAACCATTATTTCGATATAAATTTCCACGGGGTCCCGCCGCAGCGTCCCATCCCGGTGGAGAGGCGTATCTGAGCTAGACAACGAGAAAGAAATTAATGTGTCTGTGCCCGCAGCAACGTGCGAAATTCACCGAAAAAAAATTCATAACTTGAAGCATTGGAAAATTTTAACCGAATCCAGACGAGTTCAACAAACCGCCACATCAACTTACAGAATTGTTCGGTTATTAAACGATCACAGTCTTCAACAAATTCAGACTACGAGGCAACCATAGACTACTAATTGTGGCTTTAATTTAATCCGGAACACCATGCATAAATCATACGTCTCATATCCCATTCATGGGATTCCATGTAAATTCATATCTTAATCTGAGAAAAGTGAATTAGATATACACGCGATGGAGTCGCTAAAGCTATATGTAGAAGTACTGGACGGTTTGGGAAGTCTTAAACCTTCCTGCATTTGTTAGTGTCAAAACGAGAAATGTTTGATTCATCGCTATGATAATTTTGACAAAAAGCTTCAGAAGTCTTCAAGAGTCCAATATAAAATAATTAATACAGAATGCGTCCCTAAGACTAGAATACTATAAAGTTGATATCTTACCGCTATGTAGAAAATTTTTACTTTTTTTCTCGTTCATAATTAATCCATTATGTCACCTTATATCCATCTTAACAAGCCAAAAACGTCCGTGAGATTGCAGTACTTACCTAAAACAGAGAAAAAATATTCACGATTAGATTACGATTACGCGTTACGTGAGATAAATTAATGAGCACACTTCGTTGAAATGCAGCGCTCTAAATGAAAATGTCTCCGGTGTCTAGAGGCTTCGAGATTTAAATTCGACGTAACAATATACGCAACTGAGGACCGTTCGTCGCCTGGGGAAGAGTTTTCGTTCCCTGGGCGGGCGGAGAAAATTAAGCGAGTTAGGGTACACGCCTCGTTTGCACGCGAATTCCCCCGACTGCTTCCTCCCGGCTTCCGTTTTTATTCTTTCGTTTCAGTTCCAGACACCAACGCCCAGGACAAATACGAATTCATTGCCGCATTAGCAGGGAACGTTTGCGCGAAGAGAGGAGAACTGTCTTCCTTCCGACTTTCTTTTCCCGATTCCGCGTCGGAAGAGCTCGAAGATACCGATAAGGGCTGAGAGTCCCCCTGATATCTTTAAGGATTTTATAGGATTCCGGTTGATTTTTATTATTCCCTCCCGGATCGCCGAAATTTCCATTTCCGCGGGCTAACTTTTCGGGAACGATTGCGCGCGTGCATGCGATATGAGATTCAACTTAATTTTCAAATTCTGTTTTTATGAGCGCTCGATCGACGAGCCTCCTCCTGTACCTCGTTTCAAATGTTTGCTAAAATACTTTGAAATATATTTTCATATGAATTTTTATATTTGTTTGCACGCGAACCCCAGCCGTTAATAAATTCATGATTGCAAACCACGCGACTTTCGACGTCAAACAACTAGTCATATAATGTTTGCGTTCAATCCATACACTAATTTTCACCGAGAACACACTGTGGCCCGGTGCGTTTAATGTTTTCCAATCGCGCTGCCGCGATTTATGCGGTTAAACGTTTCAATTTTTCCCCGATATTTTTTCACCAACGTGTTTAAAGCAGATCCTCATCAACCAATCAATATTAGCCGTGAATTCCGACGGACGTATCGAATCGGTCTCGAGAAGCGAAAACAATTATTACGCAATGATCTACATCCCAGCAAGCCCGGATATTTTCTCATATCAGATCAAACGACCGAGACATGCCAGGCGGCGACCGGCCAATTTGAAATTCAATCGATTCATTTTTACAGGGCCAGCTCGACGTAAAGTCCAGCCAGCTTTGATTCGGCTTCATAAAAGAAAAATCAACTACGGCCCTGTGAAAGGGATAGTACAAAGATCGGGAACGCTCGATGAAATATTCAACAATCTTTGAAAGAGAATTTCCTACTAAATGGAACTGTTTTTATGCCGGACTGGTGTATATTTCATAATGCACGTGCGCGCGGCTGCGGTTCGTAAGAAAAATTAGAGAATGCGGCTTATCGAGCATCGTTGGAATCATATTGTATACGAAGGCAACGATGAACCAATACCGTTGTCTTCTCTCAATATTAATACAGTCATTTGGTAGTTTTACCTGGAAAGTTTTCCAGGAGTTTTAAACACGTGTAATTTTATAGATTTCATCTCGAAAATTATAGAAACATTTTGGGAGGCAAAAAAGTTTATCTTGCAACAGTCAGCTGATAATAATTGCTTATAGTGCCGCGTGTATAATGTTATTTATGCGTATTGGATCGGCAGATCGAGAATATCACTTTTTCCGAGGAAAATTCAATTTAGCGTTTCTTGCGTGCGGGTCGTTTTAATGGAGTCGCGATCGATTCGATGCATCGCGTTTCTCAAATTACGTACGGCCGCGGGCTACATGAAATTACATACTCCGCTCGGAAACCGTGTATTCGAGCATTATGCTCGGCCGCTGTTGGACAAGAACTATCGCTCGAACCACACGGGCCCCGGTTTTCGCGGCCGAGCCAACGCGGAATTATTCTTTCGACCACACGTCTTTTGTATTTACGAGGTAACACACCGTGGAAAAGTCTGTCGCCGCAGCTGACACGATTTACGGTCGCAGGGTTCACCGAAAGGTGTTCCCGTACATTTCCTACCGAGGCCAGAGAGAGAAAGAGAAAGTGAGATACAGAGAGATGGCCACGTGAACCGTACAGCAGATTCGAAATAACTTTCTCCGACAGGAGTCGCGAGATACTGCGATAAAATGTAATAAAGTTTATACTAGGAATTGCAATTCCGACGGAAGTAATACGGCTAAAAGCGCCGCCGTGCACCATATCGCTGTAAACTCTTCACAAGGGAACCCTGGAGATGGAAGAGGATCTTAACCATCAGCAACAACGAGCCCGTGTACACACCGTCACGCCGCTGTATAAACGCGCCGGAGATCGTGCGTTCGTAATATACCGCGAAATGGGACAGGAAAGTCGAGAATGATTACGTCGCTACAATATAGACATTAAGAAAAAACACAGGAATTCGCCAACTGTCTCTGCGCGAGATCTTATTCATCGTGCCGCTCGTAACTCGGAAATAAGGACATCATTAAACTCAATTCAAAATATACTTGAATCCATTTTACGTCCTCTGTAAAATATATAAATTTTTACACTTACATTCATATTTACACACTAACGAAATGTTTTTGTGAGAAAAAAATGTATTTTTTGAACCTGTCAGGTCCAAAGATTCGAAAGAACTACCCACACTGTCTTCAGCTGTCCTTCTTCAGAATTTTGTGAAAGAACCACTATGGAAACTCTCGTGGGTCCTTCGAGTACTATTCTAGAACCCCTTACGGGTCTTTGGAGAATCTAGTAGCCCTCCTATGAGTCGGAATTTCTCGAGCAACCGTGTAGAGCCATTCCGTAGGCCCTCTCGTGTCCTTGGAGGGTCAGTCCAGGGACTTCCAGATGTCCTAAAGGGTTAGCTAAGGAACGCTTGCTGTGACATTTCTCAAAGAACCGTTACGTCTCCTGATTCCAACTCCTGATTCGATTACCTAACTTCACAAACATCCCCTAATAGCACAAAATATTGTACACACATTCATATAATATTAAAAAGAAATTCAATCTCTTCTTAATATTTAAATATACATACATTATTTATTATATAGTAAGTAGCGGGAGAGAGCAGGAGAGAGAGAGAGAGAGAGCGAAAAGGCAGCGCAAGTAAACACTGTGTGTATACTGTACTCCGTCAATTTAACCAGACTCGGACGCTTGGTACTCTGAGGGTCGATGACGTATAGAATCGGCTAGAGCAAGTCCGGACAGGCTTCGCGCTGGCCGATTGGGTGGGGGAAGCTATCGCGTCTGAGAGCATCAGTTGCCGTTATTCCAGAATTCATAGTTCCATCATACCATGTGAATAAGCAGCAAAATCGCGAGGCGCTGCGGGGGTTGGCGAGCGGAGCGAGCAGGGGATGGAGCCCCGTAGTATAATATAAAAATTTCTTAATTGTAATAAGGTCCTTTCGAAGATAAAATGGAATATTCCCTCAAGCAGTGCACAGAAAGTAATGGATATTCATAGTTTCTAATTTTTGTTATAACTTTTTCTTAAATTTGAAAATTTTATTGAATGTTATTTAAATATTGATCTATTTTATATTCTCTGGATATTTAGCTTACATTTTTTAAACATTCAATTTATATTTCTTGTACATGTAAACAATATTCAGATCCAATATTTTTCTCATATGAAAGAATGTGGCTTAAAAAATATGTTTCCAATATTTGAAAAAAATATTTATCCAATATTTTTGTGCTAATAGGGTCTGTAAGCTTCTGTCCAAATAGATTTTTCCAGCTGAAGCTAACTTTCTTGTTATACCAAAATTATAATTGTCCGACTCTCGGTTAATACTGCTGCAGCTAAGCATTAGCGAACATACACGTTCTACAAACCAAACATAATCTACAGAGCGCTGTTCACAACTTGTAAGCCACGATTAACCATGATATTACTCGCAGCAGTTGTCCAATCCTAGAACATGACGCCGCTTTCATTCAAGATGAAATATGAGCATAATTTAATTTTTCTCCAGGAAAGTTGTTAGCGTTATCTGATCCGATATCGAGTCAGTTCAGCAGAGTGTCTCGCTTTGACGACGCATGGAAGCTTACCGAACCGGAGTCCAATTTCCGGCGAGTGGGATGCAAGGTGCATCTTATCGCGCGGTTCAAATGCCATGCTTTTGGGCGCGTGCTGGCCACGCTGTTTGGCGAGCTTCTCTACGACGACGGTCAAAGTGGACCACTCTTATCTCGGGAGGGAATCGTGTCATTTAGAGTACATCGATCCAGAAGTACCTTCTGACGGTTCTCTGGAAGACGGCCTGAGTCCGAGGCGGTGGTGGCCAAGCTTTGTGACTAACATCCTTCTGATACCGAGGAGGAATGACCTGACATTCCGTTTCCGCCGTCTTGCTTATGGGGCCGGCCTTCCGGCGTCCTCTCTCGCCCACCCATCGATACAGAGAATACCTTCCCTCGTTTCGTTTCTTTGTCGACATTCGATCGAATATTGTCAAAGAAATTGCACACGAAACATATTCAGCCTTTTTACGCATACACGTTAAAAATGAATAACTTCATGCATAACAGGGGAAAACGGCGACTCAGTCGAACGACTCCGTTCTTGATCAATAATGATGCCCGAGAAACCTTCGCAGCGCACTATCAGAACGCCTCTTTGATGTCTCGTTCCGGAGAAAACGAAAAACGCCGTGCTCCCTCTCGTTTTTGGTTATCGGCCCGGGGGTTCTTTCTCGGGGGATCGAGGAGCGATCGATTGTTTGTCAAATCGAGCTCCATGATACCAGAACCTCGTCGCGAAAACGATGCGGTGTCTTTCGAGAATGAAAAGATGCACAGAGATTTTATAGCGATGCGTAACTAAAGTGTCCTCGATGGTAGAGAACGGGAAATATACCGTACAAGGGGAAGACTACCGATAATCAACGGCCCGCTCTGCACAACGTTTCAATACGCCTGGAAATCGTAAAAGTGTTAAAAAGGGCTTCAAGGGCGGACTTCCCTAAGTACAGGGGACAGGTATTCAGTATGGCTACCTGGCCGCGACGGGATTCGACGCGCGCAATTAAAGAATATCCCGTGTTCAGACCGCCCCGGGTATTTCGTTCTAAACAATCCCGCGCTCTCATCGGAGACGCGCCGCTCTACCCCTGTACGAATATAACGAGCAAAATAACCGTCGATATTGAAACAATAGGTAAACAAATGAAAATATGGAACAAGCCCCGCAGAGCCAGGCGGACATGATATTCCACAAGAAAACAATCGAGTTAATTGTTCGGTACATGGTACGTTCTCGCAAACAAATTCAAGAAAAATAATTCCTCCCCGACGATATATGGCTTTTGCGCTCGTCGATGATGTTATGGTTTTTCTATTTTTATTGGGGATGACTGGGTGGTGTGGGGAACCAATCTGGGAATAACCACAGTTTTTTTGTAGCATCAGATTATGTTTTTCTCTTTCCACGTTTTTGGTTGTGCCCGTCGAAATTATCCACAATAACGAATCTCGTGCGTAATTATCATGTAACATCGCTGGCCTATTGTGCATCTGGCAACGTGAAAGATTAATTCGCTTAACCTGCCGGCGCATTCCATTGTTTTGGATTAGCCCGCCGTTCTCCGTCGACCTGGCCGCCACCGTCCCATTCCCCGGCCTCCTGCCAGCGAACTCCTTCGCCATGAATTTATTCATACACGCCGGTGGTCGTCGCGGACCTTATTCCACGAGGGGCACCACCAAACTTTACACACACCGCGTCGGCGCAAAATGTATGATTCCACCATGAAATATCGCAGGCCTGCACCCGACATCCAAGTGTTAACGATGTTGGTGAACCGTCATCCAGCGAAAAATATTAAACAAGAGTTCATTGATTTACTCCGGAACGTTAATTTACTTCATGGTATTATTAAACCACAGAAAATTGTTGAATCAAATATTGACGATGATGTTCGGCGCGTCGTTTCGCAATGTAAATAAAATTCTGGGCTCGCGAAATGCATCTGTTATCGACAGACACCCTCAGCCGTTGCGGAACGCGTCCGTAAAACCATAAGTCTGACAAGATGATCTCTCGAGAGTATCGGTATTTGCGGGGTCAACAGAGAGGGCCGCAACTCTGCCTCCACCACGGAATCTTATCCCACGGGGATGGCGGACAAAGATTCCAGTCAGTTTACTGTTATTCCGAGCCCCACGGGGAAAAACAGAGAAGGAAAACCCGTACCTTGATTTTCCTGCCGTCATATACCTAATCTCAATGACGGCGGGCTCGCATTTCATCGGACCGGCCCGGCCCGGCTTGGCCCGGCTCTTGGATATCATGCGCCCCGGGCGTGTACTTAAACATCCGCTGTCATTTCGTCGTAAAGTTTTCCGCCGCGCGGGAATCCCGTTAAAAAGTCGATATTTCACCGGGTCCGCGCGCGCGGCAAATAAACGTGCGCAACACTTCATATTTCCCCCATGCGACTCCTCGAATTTCAGATTTCCACTGGAAAACAGCCATGCGGGGGCTGGCCATGCAAACGAAGCCATTTTGGGAACGCGGAAATTGTAGTCTGGCTTCGCTGCCGCCGGCTGCTCTTTCTTTCTCTCTCTCTGACTTTCATGGTCAATTAAACCCAGTGAAAAATGTTTCGTATCTAAATTGCAGTCTCCTGTATCGAAATGAAGAGCCAGATGAAAATAGTTGGAGAACAAAGTCATACTAGGGGGGTCGCGAAGACTGCTTTTTTAAATTCGTTTGGATTCTGCATCCTTCTGATTCTGGACGGAGTGGAACATATTTCCAGACGCTACAAAATAGATATGCATTAGAGGAACCATTTCGCTGGAGGTTGCGCAACTTAAAAAATTAAATATGGGTGGAAGACTGTTCCGAGGAAAGTGCACCGTCGTTTTTTATGGTAATCAATAACGTCTCGCAAAGCCGATAAGTGAGATTGAATAAAGATTGAGCGTGCATGGCACAAGCATCCAGAGCAGGGCTCCGCCTTCATTAAGCGAAGACGCATCGAATACAGGCGACTCATCCCCTAAACCATATCCCCTTGATCAAGTCGGCGGTTTTTCATTCGCCTAGGAGACAACGAAAAAAGGCTAATCTACTTTTCCCGAGGAGCGAGGAGGAAAAAACAGGAGACAGGCACGTCGAATGCGGATCGATTGAATCACACGGCCAGTTTCCACGGTGGATGTCTTCATAACGCTTGACGGGGATGACTGGTGAAGGAGGCCGAAACGGTGGTAAAAAAGCGAGGGGTGGGGGAAGAGAAGCCTCGTAGCTAATAACGTGACTGTAGATACTTCGAACCGCGCGGAGCTGGCGTGGCACAAAAGCTGTAATGAAATTTACATAATGGCACGAGAACCTGCTAGACGTCCATCCGTCACGGTCCGTCTTCATCGTTTACTCGATCTCCGTATCCCTATCTCGTTTCCACCAGCGCGAAGCTGTGACCATGCTCATCGAGCTGCAATCTCAACCACCGCTCTCTCTTACTCCCTCTCTCTCTGGCTCTCTACTTCGCTACCCCTTTCGGGCTCCCCCTCTCTCTCTCTCTCTATCTCTCTTTCTTGTTCTCTCCATCCATCGCTCTGTTCCTGCATAACGCTGTTCCTGGTACACATAACTCGATATCCGTTCCATTCTATTCGGCGGGGATACGGCATTTGAATCACGATCGAATACCTTATCCCGGGCGTCCATTTAAACGAATTTCCGACACGGAAGATCGAAAGCTCTTTCCAGCTGGTAATTACAGTCGAACGGGATCAGACCGGGGCAAGCGAAAAATCGCTCGTATTTCAGTCACTTGTCGACGGCGCGGCCTCGGTCTAAGTTTCGCAGCCGATTTACACACCGTTGCCCACCCCTCTCCACCGCATGTACGCGATGACCCAAATTTGACGAGCCGTCGAGCTCCGGCCCCCGATAATTCGATTCACCTGAGGAATAAATGCGAATCGCGATGTACGAAGTTCACCTCGCTTCGCCGAGGCGAACGAGCGGCGCGGCGCGTTCGAGGGGGCTTAAATCGAATCGCAAATCGTCCGATGCAAATAAAAATGGAGATTCGTTCCTCCACTCTCTCACCCCCACCCTCGTTGCACACACCATCGTACGAAGCTCGTGCACCCCGAGAATCCAGAGCCCGGTCCCCGCCAGCTCTTTCGCGAACCGGAAAAAAATGCGACCATTCTTCCGTCGCGCCACGGCTACCTGATGAGTTTTTTCCGAACGATGGAACGAGAAGGACGATGAAATCTTACCGCCCCGGCCCACGGTAACCGTGTTCGATCGTTTCGCAGTTAATTCTGAGCTCTCGATCGAGCATCGAACCGGGTGATTGATCGGAGCGTTGTGAGAGGGTGCCCAGGTATGTCGTAGATTGAGCCTCCTGTTGTTCCGACGCGTCTTACCATTGGACATTTTTATTTTCGATTCTGTTATCGATGCTGAGACAGAACGCGTTTGTATTTCGGTTTCGAATGCCATTGTTGCTTTGAGCTAAAAAATTTGAAATCTGTCATGTGTAAAGATCACTTGAGTACACTTTCGGACGTTAGAAATATTCTGGTATAGGGCAGAGATATCCGAGGAACGAGAGGCTCGTTGAGAAAATGGAAGAAAGCGATGGAAGTACGCGAAGAAGGCACAAGGACCGCTCGATATGGGGGCTTTGAACTGCGGAAGGAGCATCGGAGGGTTTATCGCCGGAAACGAGTGGAAGGAAGCGGATCGAGGTGGCGTTGAAGATAAAGAGACGGAGGAAAAAACGAGCGACGAGAAGACAATCCTGGAGGGTATGAGGGGCGCGCGGTGCGGCGCGATTTAACCAATCGTCAAAAGCGTCGTGAGTGTTGGTTCTATAAAATTACAGTCTACACACGAGAGAAGGATCTGTGGAGCAGCATCGACCAAGAGAGAATGCAGGGAAGTGTCCTCCTTGTCCCTCGTTCGTTCCGTCTCTCCGCGACGCGACGCCTCCTCCGGTCGTTGAAAAGAGGAGAAGAGACACCCCTCCTCCCCGTATCGGCGAAGAGCGCAAGAGGGAGCTAATAAATTCATAATTCAATATTGACTCGGGGATTGTCCCCAGCCTTGCCGCCGCGTAATTCCTCGCGGGTTTGCCAAGCTTTTAAACAATTAGCTACGAAAACAATTACCACGTTGCCGAGCAGCAAGCGCGGAACAGACTTTCCCCGCCGGTTTTCCGCACCACCCTTTCGCGACAACAGACGGGGCGTGGGGGTGGTGGCGTTTTCTTAGCGCGGGGCCACGACTTCGCTCTAGCTTCGGCCGACGACAACAACGCGACGCACTTTCAACCTAAGCCCAAGGTAAATATTTATCGCCTGACATTATGGGAAAGGCTCTTTCGGCAACCAGGTGAGGGACGAGAAACTCCCCGAGGGGGACGTCCGTTCTACGCGTGCCATTTTCCGGCGATCGATTAAGTTTATCCTGGAGATATTTTAACTGGAACAGTCTGCGCGAACAACTCGGAATTCGCACTTATTAACTCTCCGCACTCCAACGTTGCCGTGGAGACGGTTTTAATCTTACATATATGCTCGTTAACCCCTTAACCTACAACTACAGGCATAGCCCGTGTACGATGATTGTGCCAAACGTAAATATTACGGGTTGCGCGAACTTGTTTACGTTTCTTCGTCACGTTTCCGGCCCAAAGTTCTCGAACGTAAATCGTAGGTTAAGGGGTTAATATTTTCATCGGTACTGGCGTAAAGCAAATGGATGAAATGAAGTTAAAAGACTCGTGAACATTTTCTAGTTCCTCTTTTGTTGCATCTTATGTTGGTTCTTAATATGTTCGAAGATGTTCGGCACTTTATGTTTTAACACAGTCGCCAGCTACTTTTACCTGGAAAGTATTTCGCACTTAATGAAATTTTGACGCGTCATTGAGGGGTACTCTGGGGTGTCGAATCTGAGTTTTTGAACTCGAGGATTCTGTGCTAGATTGAAGTCTACATTGTCAAAGGTGAATTGGCTAAAAGGATTGACTGACTCATAAATTATGGCTTTCTCAGTCTACAGCACATGAGAAAAAAAGAACCAAAAAAACGTAATAAAAATCGTGGGTTTTTCCCCACCAAAAATTTCATTAAGTTCGGAATACTTTCCAGGTAGACGCCACTTTTTCAACGTACCGACTGGATTATTCCTAAAGGCATTTTGGCGAGTTTCGCCACGAAATAGTTGCGTTACGATATCTCCGGCTAATTTCGCGGGGCATCTGTCAATTCGGCTGATTAGTCGGCCGCTTACCCGGAAACAGTAATGTTTCAGCGTTAACAGTAGCAGCGAGCCCATTCATTTTCGGCGCTTTTAGCAAATTAAAAATGTCACGTGTGTCGCCGGAAATGCGAAAAACGTGTCGCCTAGACTAGCGAAGCCAGCGATACCGGTGTGTAAAACAAAATTGTCTTTTCGTTTTTTCCACGGGAAAAATGTAAATGAAAATGCACATCCCCGACAAAGTTTCCGCGCAAGTAGCCGAGATCCTTTTTCTGGAACCGAATTTCGCGAGAGGATCCGCTTCGCCGGGAGCGTTTAAAAGTTTCCCCGCTCGAGCCCCGGGGCTTTAGCCATGGATTTGCTACGAGGAATACGTAATTACGCGTATGCTCGCGCAAATTAGTTTATTGCGCGGCCCGTCTTCAGCACTCTTCCGATCTCTTTGTCTCTCTTGCCGGTAATTTTTACGGAGCAAGGAATGTGGGCCGTGTTAATGAAATTTGCTGGCGAACCAGTTTAAAAACATCCGGCTTCCGGGGCGCACGCGTTCCGGATGGAGGGTCTGATTATCGTACACGAACGCCGACAAACCGGCGATAAATTATTCCCGCGGTCCTCGCATTTGATTTAAAATTATTGCTCTAGTTTGTTCCGGGATTACGGGACGCAACGTATTACTCTTCCGTAACCCAGTCCGGTGTACGCGGCTTGCTAAGCCGACCGATTGTTTAACTACAATATACTGCGTCAATACACGGAAATCGCCGCTCCGTTTCATCCCTTACAGTTTACCCATTCACCCTTTTCAATCAACGCGTCTCGCGCCACGTACACCCGACCCTTTAACTATTTAAAATACAACGCTATTGTCTGTATGCTCGCACACCTGCATCGTTTTTTTCCGGATTAAAGCGTGTTGCGCAACAGCCACCCGTTTTGCGGGGAATGAAACGTATCGGGAAACACGCGCGCCATCGTTCCGCGTGTATTTACCACCTGCTAAGGCTCCGGAGATTCTCGGAAACGCGAATTTGTTTGCTCGCGAGATTAACGAATTTTTATATTGGTAATTAATTTTTGATAAGTGAGATGAAGGATATCGTAGAACGAGAGACAAGGTCTAAATAAAATTGATATTTCTCTTTAAATAATTGGTAGAAGTGAAAGTAACCCTTGACAAATGACCGATATTGTCACCGTGTGGAAATTCACTTTGTCCAATTGTATAAACATCGTACTGTTAGGGTATGAATGTTTAGAGTCTCTGAGGTCGCGACACTGTGACGCCAGCGTGTTTGGGTCCTGTACGAAAGGAAATATCTTTGGGCCGATTGGAACGAGGTGTAAACAAAGAGTGTTTGGCTTCTATTGACAAGCATCAAGTGACTAGGGGTGCCAAACGCAGAGTGTACGTGAGCGACTGACTTTTCTAAATGCATGTGAGACTGATAGAGAAAGAGAAAGAAGAATAAAAGGAACTCATAAAAGTATAAATCACTGTATAAAAGGAACGAGTGCAAGAGCCAAGGAGTTAGAAATGTGAGCGTTGAGGTTAAGAAAAGTTGCAAGAATTGAGAGCAAGTGAAGTTTTGAGCCGTGTTTCTATTAATACAGAGAAAACAGTCAAAGTGCCAGAGTCGAATTATTTCATTCGATACGGCACCCCCACGACGTAGAAGTTTCCTATAAATATTCATACAGTACCATATTTTCAAACAATTTTTTTGAACCGGCTTAAATTAATTGCACCAGTTGGCAGTTTTTGTCGCTTGCTCGCGCTATTGATAGCGAAGCTTTCTTGAATGCCGCGATCGTTTTCGTCGGGTCGCCGAGACGTCGACATTCCACGTCCGGCTTCTCGATCAGTCATTAATCACGGCTGAGTAATGAGTTTTATCTGCAAATAATTAGTATCGACGTATCGGAGCGATGCATCACCCTCAATATAGCGTGTCAACTGTTCGCGTGTGTTACGATGACCGCGATACGGCCGCCTACAACCTGTGCTCGGAGTGCCTTTATCATTCCGTACGGACTGCCCACGGTCTCAGGAAATCACTTTAATGGAACAAGAAGAACGAGAAGAGAGCAAAGGAGAGCACAGCATAAGAAGAAAAGCGGGGTTCGCACGAGCACGAACAAATCCCGGCGAGCTTGTAGTCGCGTGTGCCATTGGAGCAGAGTAAAAAATCGAGAAATTAAAGGAGCTCATTGTTAATAAATTAACCTTTTGACGAACATCGTTGACGGGTCGCAAATTATTCACCGGAGAACGGGGTCAATCGATTAACGCGACACAGCGTCGCGTGTAAACCGTGAAGGAATGTCGAAAAATAAAATGAAAGAGAGAGAAGAGGAACCTGTCACTGTCTGTTTGCCGTCGAAGTCGAATCAAAAGTTACCTCGGCGCACAGTGGTGCCGAATCTAAATGAACAAAAATCATATATTATTTTGGAGCAATTATTTCAATAAATTTGCATTATATTTGTAGTGGAAATGGTCGTGCCAGATATTTCATTAGAAGGAAATCTCAATGTTAAATGTAATAACGACAAGTCTGTCGATAATGAAGGTTATTACCTTTATCATATGTACGAATCAGAGAGACAAAGTCAGACAGTTCTGTTTTATGTATTCATACGACCAGACGAACTGGCATCTTTTCTATTCTTCAACGTGTTATAATAAACTATACAGGCTAAAAGCTGTTCTTTCTTTAAAGCTTCCACCCTCTAAGAAAATATCAACTCCAACACCCGACACGTTCTGCGCTCTTCTGCGAAAGTGTGATTTTTGATGTTTGTCCAGTTAGATTCGCGAGCAGCATCACTGAGCGGTGGTAATTTCCTATAGGATGATGCACGGGGAAGCGGAAAGTGTGGGAAGTTGCATCGATGTGCTTCCAGCTGGTAAGTTCATCCCCTCTGTCGACACGCCGCGAGTTTCACCACGAGCAAGCTCTCTCTCTCCCTTTTTTGCTACTCACGGTTCTTCTTTGAATCGGCGAGTCAAGGGTCGCGGATAACACGCGTCGAAATTACAAGTAGCGTTTTTCGGTCGTTTGATTGCGCCAGCTTATTCAACTAACTCCACCAGGTGTCCCCCGGCTATTGAACAGTTTCCATGCTAGTTCTCATCCTCGTCGTCGTCCTCCTCATCCTCCTGTTCCGCGGAGGAACCGGTCGACGTTCGACCACTTAAGCGGTCCTCGAACATCACCCCTTTCAGGGTATCGTGGTGCGCTCCGAGCTACCAGGATATGCGGTTCTTGCTGTCAACAAGCTTTGATGGATTGTCTTGCGATTAAGACGTGCCGCTGGCCATCAAAGGACTCGGCCTCGCTCGGTGGATTTTCGTGAAAGCGGAGTTTGGGGCGTTCGAGAGCCGATGTTCCCGAGTATTTTGCACGATCGGCTGGGAATCCCGCGAGTTTCGAATCGAAGTCTGGAATCAACCGAGCCGCGTCGACCAACGTAGACTACGAAAGAGTAAACAGACCGAAAATAGGAATATCAAGCTAACGAGTTGACGGAAGAAGGTTAGTCGGGACACGAGGAACCAGAGATTCGGAATCCAACTTCGAACAATGAAATTAATCAAGTTAGCGGATTCTTTCATCGCGCGACACACGCGAGTTGGTCTTGAAACCTGAATCCATGAGAGAGAGAGTTTGATCGGCCAGGGGACGATCCAGGAAAGTCTCCAATCTCTTAAGAAGTTACCGTAATCTTGGGTCTCGAGGAAGAAGATCGCGGTAAGAAGCAACGAATGCGAGAAGTAATGGCCGCAGGATCGCCACCAAGCTCCTAGGAAAAACCGTGGAAAGCGACGAGTCAGGGTCGAACGCGCGGGACGTATTGCCGTAAAGAGCGTTGCAGACGGCGTCATTGGGAGGTTTTTATTCGGTTGTCTCAAGTGTCCGTGTTTTACGAGGCGTTCCGGTTGTCCCGGAAAGCGAGAGAGACATTCTGCATCGCGTATCGCGTGTTCCTTAACCCCCCTCCCCTTCGTGAACAGAGTTGACTTCAGGTGAAAATTTACGATCTCCTGATCGATACCTGCGGCTAGGTGCGGGGACCTCGTCAACTTTCCTGGCTGGTCGCGAAACTTTTCCCCAGTCTATCGTCTCGCCCGAAGTTACCCGGCAACTTATATATATTTAAATTTGTTCCGTGAAATGTACATTCTGAAGGCGTAACACGGCCATATTATTATTCTATAAACGCGTTACGGGTAAATAAAAGTCGCGCTGTGCGCACGGAGAACGGCCAGGTACTGTTCCGGTCGTTTTCTGACAGCGAATGTCACTCAATTCTTCCGGCTTTTCGAAGTTTCGAGGTTTCTGCAACAGGGAAAAAGGGAAACTGGTGGTACGACACTGTTCTGTTTGTTTCGTGGCGGGTAACGTCGCGGAACTGTCTTCTGTTGGCGTGGTAAAGCTTTAAAGCTCCAAGAGGAAGAGAGAAAGAGAGAGCAAAAATGAGAGTTCGAAGACTAGAAAATATTTTTTGGAAACTTTATATTCATTCATTATAAATAAGATTGCAATGTTGATTGTTTAATGATATAACCGGTGGTTAAATATTTAATTCTAATCTTTGACAAGCGAAATGCAAACGTTATATTTTCCGACCAGACTACAATTAATACTTAATTAATTTGACGTCGAACAAAATGTGGAAACATTCTAATGTAAGAGAAATACAACCAAGAATTTTTTCAATCATCAGGTAAGGTGAGAAATAAAGAGAAAATTGATAATTCATTTTTTCTAGCAAACCAGTCGACCAAGCAAATTCTTAAATCAAACGCACTTTGGCAGCCAATTTAATAAGGTATCCCTTGAACCGGTTCCCGTGGAAATAGTTTATTATTCCTAGGTTCCCCATGAGCGACTTATCGACGTACAGACGCGCGCTCATCCAGAGACACCTTTAATGACGAGGATTACGAGCGAAGAGACAGATATCCAGTTAATTAAATCCGTCCATCCGTCTTGCCTGATGTGGCCCCAGAGAGACATCCCTGGAAATGTCTTTGTTCTCGTCGACGGCGTGGCGACTCGGTTGGACATCACAAAGCGTACACATCCGGCTGGAAAGGAGCGGCAAAGAAAGAAGAGATCGCCGGATCGAATGAAGAGGCAACAGCAGCAACAGCATCGCAGCAGTGGATTCTTTGAAAGGGACCGAAACTTTGACTCTACCTGCGACCCCAGGACCAGCTGGAAGTCTCCAGTAATTGGGATTATCGAAGATACACAAGAACTGTTTGTGTGGTTTGTGGTGTGACGCACGGTCACACACACTTTGTGCGTTGGCTTGTGGCTGAGTTGCGCTATCGCGATTCTCGATTATGTTTTCGTTTGTTTTATGTGTTTTCGATGTTCACCTTTCACTCTCTTCTCGACTTTAGTCCGTGAAGTGTGTAACACGACTCTCATTAAACTTCTTCATTTTTACGTTTGTCTCTCTTGGATTCGTTCGTTGCTTTCCTACGCGGAAACTCCTGAATAGTTGCCTGGTTAGGGGATGAAGAAATCGAACGGGTCCAGAAAACTATCTTGAGGGGGAGGACAGAGGAGCGGAAGAAAATTTATATTTATACCCGTAGCTTCGACGATCGCAGATCGGCGAGGGCGTGGGCGGTCGTCGGGGTCGTAAAACATCGTTACGTTTAATTGTAATTGGAACTGGAGGCCGGGAGACGAGCCCGGAGACTCGCGTGGAAGCAATCGGTGCTGGCGGTGAAGTTATCGTTATTAGTGCGAACGAAACACGATTGAGGAGGTTCGAGATCGCAGCGATAAGCGGGATTACAGGGTGCGCGTTGGGGGACAGGCAACGATGTCGGGGTACACGGCGATTAAACGACCTATAAACGACGGATCGGGGGACTGTCGACGACCAACGGAAACGGTTTCCTTCTTCCCTTCGCTTCTGGGCCAACAGAGGTCCGAAGGAACGAAGATGCGAGCCGAAGAAGAAAAAAAAGGATACAGAGGAAGATGAAGAAGAAGGAAACAATATTCGTTCGATAAAGCGAGTTTCCGTAGGGCAATAAAAGGAACGGCGTCGCCCGTAAAACGTGGCGCTATATTTGTTTGCCGCGAGCGCTTTGTATTGTTTACGAGTCGTAGCTCGCGGAGCCGAAGCGGCGGAATTGTCGACGGGACGCTGAACAGCGGGGACACCAGACCGTCTGGTATTTCGTACGAGCCGTGAAACGGACCGAGACTCGCATCCTCCGTGACTTCATTATGAAAAGATTCCCCGGGAGGGTCGGGATAAAAAGGAGACACAGGAACGATATCCGGATTCCCTCGTCCGCGCAGCTCGCTCGCATAAAATACTTTATAATTTCACGGTGGACGCGTAAACAATGACATTCCGCGATATTCGCGAGCGAATCTTGGAAAACAATACCGCCGTGCCGGCCCTCGTGCGCAAAATATCGATTTTCTGCGTTTTGCAGATTGAAAAAAGCACTGAGTCCGATGTGAACTTTTAATTTGAAAGATTAAATATCCGCTGTCTTTTTCAACAGAGTCGGTTCTAAAGAAGAGTTCAGTAGCGGCGCCACCTGCTATTTTGAAACCGCTAATCGGTACTTCCTAAATCATTAAAATGATCGCCACGTACCGGGCGTACTTTACCATCCGGGACACGTGCCCCGATTACGCTGTGTCCTAATTATCTTGATCCGTGGTCACGCGAATATCCGATTGTAGTTTACTCCAACGAGCAATGCCGGCCGTACTATCGTTCGCAATTGGCTCGACTACGACAAATTGGCTGACTGATGCGAGCACTTGGAGAATAACGAGGAACGAGCCGGCTCGCCCATGTAATAATGGAAATGTAATAGTATCCCGCCGGTGATTTCGCGTAAATATTTTGCACGCCGGTGTGTCGCCGTAACGAGTCTTTACATAGTCCCAACTGATGACGTAAAACTACTACGTTGTTGCGTGTAAATATTTTAGGTGATGATGCAGAGTGTACAATCTCAACGCGCATTCTGCCATTTGTTCCGGTGGAGTCACAATAACTTGTTTAGATGTGATAAAAATAATTTATTGGAATAAAAACGTTGATTCCTTATAATACCATGCTGTATGAAATAATGCGATACAACATGAAAAATTCGTAATATTTAACACAGTTGCAGTTGGTAAGATTAATTAGTTGTATCACGAAATTATCTGCATACAAAATATTATCCTGTTGCACCTCAATGCACTTTAAAAGTTTCCTTATGATTTTTATGTTGTTTAGTGTTGAATAAAATAAACCTTAAGTGCATGAAATACGCATTGCATTTACAATTGTTATCATTCGCGTGTCAGTAGTTAAGAAAGCCTTAATTCACGTTCGAGAATTGCGCAGACCGTCCCGACGGGGCCATACTTATTCCGGCGATTGTAATAGCAGTCGCCTAATTATTCGGGATAAACATTAACGTTCTACAGTCCTTGTGGCAGCCGACGTACAAACGGTAGCGTATACACTTTGGGGGTTACTTATCCATTACATAATGTGCCAGCTATACGTTTTCCCAGTGTCAGGCAACCGCGAACGACCCCTTTAACAGCAGCAGCGACAGATCTAACCCAACAGATCTAGTTACACGACAGCCGACAGTCTGGTCTGCCACCGTTGTGCTGGTCCCACTCGTTCCCTTGACTGCCCGATTACATTAGTATCACACTCGTTCCGTTCAAAATCTGCTTCACCATCACACAGTGGGCCCAAATGTCAATCTGGCTGATAAAAATCATAGTGATCAGACGCAGTTTCCTCTTGCAACTTGTATGGAGTCAAGCATTAAAGAACAGAGTCTACATTACGAAATCAAACAGGAGATTCGACGAATACGCGTGAATTTGGTTGCTTTCGTTCGAAAAACTGAAATGTATGAAGTAAAAAATTGACTACCTTTGAACACGGGTATTGGGAAAATCCATTAACTTTTGCAAATTCTGTAATTACAGGATGGAGGTACGTATTTTTTTCTACAAAACCCATGAAAGGAAAAATATTCGCATTTGATATTAACGTTTACCAGTAGCAAAAGTACTGACCGTTCTGAGGGACTCTAAAAGGCCGCAGCGTAAATATTACCCTATATAAAAAAAATTTCAGAGCAAAACAAATATAATTTAAAAATCTACAGGGATTTCATAATGGATACAAATAAATAATTAAGTAATAGTATGTGATTGAAACGGTGACGACTTCTTATCAGTTAAATTGGCATTTGGGCCCACTGTGCGCCATGGAGAACTCTCTCGGTCGATCGTGTGCAGACACGCGGGGAGTACGAGAGGAGCAGAGGAGGGTGGGAGCAATAAGGGGGCACTATTGTGAAGAAATCCTGCTCATTAAGCGGCACTACCGGTGACACGATAAAAATCATTACGGGGATCCGCGGCGAGTGATTTCCTCCATCGGGGCCGCATATCGATCCACACCGGGGAGACCACGGGACTCGGAACCCGGGAACACCGAGGGGGACGAGAGCTAAAGTCCATGAAGCCCACGTGCGTGCAAAACAGGGCAACATCGTTCTAATATATTCTCATTAGCCGGTGTTTTAATTAGAGCGCTCATTAATGCTCGCTACGATGCACTCGTTCTCCCTTTTCCTTGCTCCCTCGACTCGCTTTCTCTCCGTCTCCGTTTTCCTACCCGTCGCGGACTCGTTTCTTCGCGGTGCCCATCCATCCCCCTGGATCCCCATTCAGACCCCTTCCCTGCTCCCTGCCCTTTAGCCCCATGAATTCTCCTCTCCGTTCGATGGACGGCCAGAATCAATATCAATACGTTCTTAGAATCTTCAATCTTAAATTGTAATAGCTTTCGTTCATTCCTAAAGCACTGTCCAACAAATTTCAATTTTTTTCATGTTTTCATATAACTGTTGAGAGAATCTAGTTGAATTTTTCTCCTACACGCACAGTTTTTGAGAAATTTGAATTTTAAAAAAAGACATTTTTTTACTTTGAATTTGTTTAATATTTTTTTATTGTTTTAAAAAATTTTTTTTTATTGTTTCAATATTTGTATTGTGACGTTATTATATAAGATATTGTATTGTTCTTTACATCAGATTATGGATTCTGGTGGCTGGAAGTGTACGTAGAAATTATTACAAGAGAATATAACGTTGCAGGGACTAAAAGTATATATAGGCATACGTCGATACCATACACGTCACGGCACATTAGTTTTTATAAATCACCGATTTATTTTCTCCAGACGATAATTACCCTCGTTCGTTGCACGAAAGCAAATCACTCCATTTTGTGATCTGCTTCGAGAGCCATCGCGAATTGTACCCGAAAGCCTCCAGACTAATTAGAAATTAGAAAACCTTCCCCTTACCGTGGCGATGAAACGCAGAATTTATGACGGCGTTATGATTATTGCTGCCGGTGAATCGATCAACTCGCTTGACTCGATGCTAATTTAGATACGAAAGTCTGTGCCATAAGGTACAACCGGTTCGTAAATTCTCCAACTACTGCAAACGTGTATTGGTATTGTAACACAAGAAAGAATAGTGACCGTTTTACACTGTGGTTTAGTGTTTCTTAAAAGTAATTGCCAACAAGGCGCTCCCCTTACTCTGTTTTATGATCCTCCCTTAGTCTTCCACAGTTTAATTTGATTTGTAAGTGGTACATACATTGCATTCAGACCGGAGAAATATAAAGGTTGTCTTTAGTTCAGGAATTGTTTAGGTTCAGTCGAATGTGGCTAATTCAATTTTTTCTTCAGTCTTGAAAGTTCACTTTTGTGTAAAAGTTTTATCATGATCAGCGACATGCAAGGTTCTTGTCGTAAAATAAATTACTACAATCTTGTGGAATTTTTATCAGTGCCAGTTTATAGTACCGCAGTCAACATGCTTGTAGGGTAACATTAAACAAGAGAAATTTATTAAGTTGTACAGGTATGTAGCCTGTTGCTATTAAAATACAAAATAAACTGTTTCGATAACTTCAACCCAAATGGTGGCACGCAATAATAGAGTCAATAAAGAGAAATAAACTCTTGTATAAGTATCCTGCAAGAAGTCGTAAATAAAGATATCAAATATTACATTGTCCCAAAAGTTTCTTTCGTTTAAGGAAACAAATGGCGTGGTTCAGTAAGGGAAAGCTTACGAGATAGATGAACATAAAGCTACATCCACGCTGATACAATATCGAGCAACTTTTTATCACCTCCTATTGCTTTCTTCTTTTATTCGGTAAAAAAAGTTCAGTGTGCATTCAACTTTAACGAAAAGGTGATAACCGCATCATTGATTGAAATATGAACTGTATTTTACTTGCACCCTTCTAAAATTAATGACAAACACGAACGATCTTATGAATTTACTTGATACACAGATGTATGTTACTTTTAAAATCCGGTTAAGATTAAAATATGCAAGTTGTCTGACGCATCTTTCGTGACTTCGGGATTCCAGTCCCGGAGAAAGGGATATCGACGGAACTCCTCGGCACGCAAAACCGTGAATCACGGTTCCGTGGCTGATTCAGGCCGGAGGTGGAGCCTACGTCTCGTTCGCTTCCTCTTTTTCCCCGGGGAAGAATATTTTATGCAAACACGATGCTTCCCTTCGCAAGAACCGATTCCCCCCTCCCCAACCCTGCCGGCACGCCCGCTTGGACGGACGGAATTTAATCAAATTTTCGAAAACAACGAGAGCGCTCGCCGCTTCGCCAGTGTCGGCTCCCGGGCCCGATAATTATTCGGCAAACCGTAACGAGTACCAGGCGCGAATCGACGATCCTGTTTTTCGCTAGTCGAGATTAAATCGAGAATATATCTGTTCGCGCGCCGAGCCACTGCAGTTGCTTAGGTTTCTTTCGAAAATTCCAGTTTTAAAAAATCGAGGAATTGCACGACATCGGTTAATAAAACGAACCGAATTCGAGGACCAAAAGTTCGCGGGCTCGCGCGAATAAATCATCGAGCATGTCGCGCGTACACCGGAACTACGTCCGAACCCACAGTTCTTCCGACGTAGCTATTCAAATGTTATGTGCATGATCACGGAAACGCTCGCTGTCTGAATAATAATTCTGATATTAGTACATATTACTACATCGACGATCGCGCGGATCGACGGTGTCTTGAACGATGGTATGCGTAGTTTTGAATTTTGTGTACGTTGCGAGCAGTGGGGTTTTCCTAGGGTTTGTCGGTTTTTAAAAACCGGTTTTAAAAATCGGGTTTTAAAACAAAATTACGCAATTCGAATACCGGTTATTTCAGTAAAAAAAACAATGTATAGAATGTCTAAAATGTATAGAGGATAATATAGAGGACAAATGAGGCGAAAAAGTTATTAATTCGGGAAGAGCCTTAATTTAATTAAGTTAATAATTTAATTAATAATTTAATTAATTAATTTAATAATAATCACCTCACAAACTAGAATACTTAACAGACTCCTAGTTCAATCCACCACTTCCACAGATTCTCAACAAGCCAATATTCGATCATCCTACCCAAAGCCTGAAAAACCTCAAAAATTGGTCAAACGCAACAAGCAAAAAAAAATTCATATCGTGCTAGTATCTGGATAGGAGCGGTCATAAACCTGCCACCTGGTGCAGTCGTAGGTGTGCGATAGCGATCGCGTTTACCTTGCCGAAATGATTTGACGTTTCGGCAACTCTGTAGCGACGGGGCACTCGTCATCGGGCCGATATCGGCCGTCCAGTTAAAAGATACGCAGGATGGATGCTATGTCGCGATCTGCCGGTCGCTCCCACCTGACCGGCATGCGGCACGGCGGACTGGTTCACTCGGCGAGCCATCCTGGCTGTCGTCCGCCCTAAATCAAGCCTAGTTGACGGACGCAGGACAGTCTGCGTGGAACTTGCGGGTCACCTGTCCACGTAGGCTATCCCACCGGTTAAATCATCGCCTCCCTCGCTTACCCCCTTGCTCCCACGATATCCCCTAGCCCCCCTTGGATACCCGGGGTCTTCTCTTCCCTCCTTCCCGTATGAGGAATAGTGCGGGGGCTGCTTTTGATTTAGCGGAATATGCTGCTGGCACTGACGACTCGCTCCCATTACGCCCCTCTTACTCGTCGTAACCCGCCGATATACTGACCCCCTCCATATCTCGACTCTGCAGAACTTCCCCGGCTGTCGTTACGCTCCTCTCGCCTTCTTCCTCCAACCGAAGCCTCTAATTAATGGTCCGGCTCATTTCGCCGGCTCTCCGATGCCACGAAAAATTATACCCTTTTGAATACAAATGAACTTCGACCCTCGATCAAAACGGTGCGCAGTGTACCCCAGCACTCGCTTTGCTCCTGTTCGACGGTGTCCAATGTTCCCGCAGCCCGGTCCACCAGCACCATCGGTGAAAACAATCGTGAATTGATTATGGCCGTTGGGAATGACACAAGCCGCGGAAAATCCGATCGAGGCACACGCGAAATTACCTCGTGTACCGCGCGCCGGGGTGCTTCCACCGACGATGCGTTTAAATAGATTCGTCCGACCACGGAATTCTCTAGTTGTCTTGCCTTTTATGGAAACTTGTTCAATATTTAGACTGCTGTGTGATCTTTATGCAAATACGCGTCGATTGCAGGAGCTCGGCTCGAATAGAAGTTCGTTTCTTGTCTACGGAAGTTTTGCGAATCAACGGTAATGCAACTACGTTCCAACGTAGCTTCACTGATTCGTGTTTTAGATGTTTAGATTGCAGTCTGTTCGTGGCTGAAATAGGTGAAGTATATCTCGTTTGAATATGAAGAGGTAGAATTTTGACAAATGTTTTACACAAAGCCAACAATATTAACCGATATCAGTTTCTAAATATGCATTCGTTAACGTTTGACAAATACTATATTGTTTCTTTTATATGGTTCTATTTGTTATTCGTTGCTAGGATTTATTTATTCTGGATCTAGATAAAATACCATGACAAATATATAGAGAAAAAATTCATGAACAAATGTCTACACAAATTCGAAGACCTCCGTTTTGTATAATGAACAATCCGAAAAATGGCCGGGTCAAGAAATCAGCATGCTGTAAAAGATCGTGCGAAGTGTAAGAAGGGAAATTTCGTAATTTCGCGTGTTCCCGAGGACTGGCAAATTGGTGATGAACGCTTCGCGAGGCAGTGGAGGCGAGATCGTCATCCGGCGCGGCACGAGCCGGAAATAAATGGTGGCGGCACCGCGAAATAAGAAGAACTCCAGCGGGATAACAAACAGCGAAAAGTGGTGACTTGTTCAAGGAAAAGGAAAGAGACGTGTCCGAGAGAGGAGAGCGCAGCAAGGCGCAGCCAAGGCGAGAAGCGTCCTCGCAATTCCCATTCAAATTAATGCAAACGGTCTCCGCTCCCGGGGACCGAAAGGAAGATTCCGCCCACATTTCTTTCTACCTCCGAGCGTCGGCAATGATGAACATTTACGTCACGAAATTTTTCGCGACCGAGAGGACGAAACTGCTCGTTTCGCACGCGTGAACTCACCGGCACAAGGAAGATGGTCCGCGAGTTGCAAATTGCGCCAAGCTGATGAGCGGGAATGACACCGGAAATGCAACGCCGCTCGGATCTTCCTTATTAATCCTGTCTGGGCGAGAGAAGTACTAGATAATTCAATTCCACCTCGACGTTTGCTTGTTCGACTGAGTTATGATGTATTTAATTTTTTAAGGCTGTAGTGGTTAAATTTGCACCCCTTGTGAATTTCAAAATAATTAACAGCGAAGAACCAAGAAAAACCAATCATTAAATTCAAAATGTTCGACAGATGCGCCATTGTTTCGTCTGAATCGCTGCCCACTGAGTTTGGTAATTACATTCAGTAGGGTGTAGACAACTTCACCAGGAGAGTGTGCGACTGACAAGTTTGGAAATAAGGATTGAAGGCGGTTGTATAAAACGTGGGTTCCACGAAACGAGGAGAAATGAATTAAAATTCAAAGAGATGGAGGAGCGTATATCGTGGGATCTGAAATAATCTCAAAGTGCAGATGCTTTTATCTATATAATAAACACGGCAGGATCCTCGGAATGAAACGCGGGTCGCGCAGGAGAGAATGGCTGCAGGACAATCTGCAGAGAGAGGCTTCACGTTGGACGATCCTTACGACCGGCATTTTTCCATTACCATGATGCGATGCGTATTGAAATAACATGAGGCCGCCAAAAGGTAGTTACCATGCTTCTTGTATGGCGAAACGCGAGGATACAACGTGGCGGCGGTGGTCCGTTTGTCAATGACCGGATCCCGGTTGCTACAATGCTGATGCACCTCTCCTCTCGTTTTTCCCCCTCCCTCTTTCCCCCCTCTCATTCCACCGCTTTTATTTCCATTTCGGCTGCACCCGCTTCTGTCTGTTCACCACGTGTATGCTTTCCGTTCGGTGAATTCATTCGAGGAGGGATGGAGCAAGAGAAGACAGAGAACGCGCATTCCGAGAACGCGTCGGCCGAAACCCGTGGATCGTTTGTCTGCGATTTTGCGCGATTATATCGTCGCACTCTGTATGTTAATTAAGGCTATAACACGTAGACAGTGGTTCTCGCGTGGACCAGCTCGCCGCGCCGGGAGACTGGAAAATCAATTAGACAAATTTATTGCCACGCTTCGGTACTACAGTCTCTCTTTTTATCGGGATTCGTTTAAATATTCATTCGATCCCGCCGAGATAGCGACTGGACTGACGGAATATTGTTTAACACTTAATAGTTGTATCCGTGTTGGTGTAGTCGAAACGAGACCTTCTTTCAATTTGGATCGCATCGGAACGAGTCTCTGTTGCATTTCATTTGGACTCGACGAAGAAGGACAGCAGAGGCGAGACTTTTCGAACACTTTTAATACCAAACTCTGTTTCTCCGCGAGTAGCACTCGGCACGGAACTTCCCGGGAGCAGTGCAGTTTTTGAGTATCATCGGCGCAACGTCAGGTGGAAGTTAACGCATAAAGTTGCATCTTGGCCGGGGCTTTCGGTTTAAACAACGCAACGCCTGGCCATTCTACGAATCCTACATTTTCCTGGGACTATGTACCAACTGCTCCAGTTCTCATTAAGGTAAGGACAAAGTTTTGTACGCCAGGATCAACGAATAATTGAGAGGTCTAGACAGCAAACGCCTGCTGTCGGAGATTTTCGATTCTAAAGCCTCCTCCCTCGGTGCAACCATCTTTGGATTACAATATAATATTTATAGTTGCCGAGGTAGAAAATTACGTTCCCCACAGGTTAGGCGTTAGGATCATCCTCCGGGCTCCTTATGGGGAGTACCCCGAAAACTACAACCACGGTTCGCTGGCTATCGAACGCGAATCGTCAAACGATCGAATTTCAAGCAATTAAAGTTTAATTCACACACGGACACATCTCAAAGGCTCCCTCGGGAAGCTCCCGTAGTCCTTTCAGAAAAACGAATCCACAGATTTTTATTCGATAGAATGGTTCCTGTCGAGCTTTGCGCCTAACTCGTAAAATCTCTTTGATACGGCCGCCCGCGCGTCGAACAAAATGGTGTTCAAGCGTCCCGTCCATTTTAAACGGAGCAATATCTCCAGTGAAACAAGAATGCACCGAACGGCCGGTATTCATTGTTAGAGCGAACACGATTACTCTAACTGTGTTCAGTAGCTCGTGTACTTCATCATTATTTATTGAACTCGTCGTTTCATTTTTGTTATCGAACACTAGAGTCCGATTCGATTCACACAAAATAGAGAAACATTTCATTGGTTCCGAAAATTAAATGAAAATAAAACTGCATTCCATTTTCTACGTTTCTACAGCCCTTCGTGTTCTTGTAACACTTTTATTAATTTTTCATTGGGAACAAGTATAGAAAAATGAATTATCAATCGCTTTCTATGGTGTTATTTTAATAACGTTACTATATTAAAACTTTTTGATGATGCTACGAGGCGATCATAAAAACAAAATTACCATTCAACGTATGAATGTCAATCATCGAAGTAAAAATTAAACGGGAGCGTGCACATTCTCACGAAATTGCAATTTCGCTCCTCGGACGAAAATTCATACGTATCGTGTTTCTACATATGTACTTTAAAACGTTTGATTTCATTTTTGTTATCGAACACTAGAGAGCCGATCCGATTCACACAAAATAGAGAAACATTTCATTGGTTCCGAAAATTAAATGAAAATAAAACTGCATTCCATTTTCTACGTTTCTACAGCCCTTCGTGTTCTTGTAACACTTTTATTAATTTTTCATTGGGAACAAGTATAGAAAAATGAATTATCAATCGCTTTCTATGGTGTTATTTTAATAACGTTACTATATTAAAACTTTTTGATGATGCTACGAGGTGATCATAAAAACAAAATTACCATTCAACGTATGAATGTCCGTCATCGAAGTAAAAATTAAACGGGAGCGTGCACATTCTCACGAAATTGCAATTTCGCTCCTCGGCCGAAAATTCATACGTATCGTGTTTCTACATATGTACTTTAAAACGTTTGATTTCCCTCTGATTGATTTTACATTGAAATTACGAATAAAACATTACTTGCCGAATGAACTGCAACAAAATGAATGAATTAATATTTCAGGATCGCGCGAGGGCCAAATGAACGTTCAGGGAGGCTCGAGTCGCTTAATGAGAAAAACAAAGACAATTTCGTCCGTATAATTCGCGATGGGTTTCGCAATTGGGAAGCGATTTATGTTTCGGCGTTGTCGACCGACTGCACAGAAGCGGCGTGGCACGGTAAAAATGTTACGGGGCTTGGAATATTTTGACGACGGACGACAAACGTCGGTAAATATTGGGAACCGGTTAAATACGACGATTAAATGTGTGCCAGGGTTTATCGTGCCTAGGCTTTGTAATCGATTCGCTGGACGCTGAAACGCGGGACACGTACCAAATGCTGCAGATTACTCTGTACACGCGACGGTCGAGCGGACTCTGCGTGTCACAGTGCCGCGCCGCTGCGGATCCCATGGTTTTTCGTCCGGAAAGATGATAAATATGATTACAGCCGAAAGATATACGCTGGTACAGGTGTCATTGCGATTTACGCGGCGCAGGTATCATTACGACAGCCAATTGATTTGCGTACACCGTTCGTTCACGCCAATCCGGCCCGCGGCACGTCGAAATGCAAAAATCCCCTAACATCAACTATTCCAAGTAACGCTCTTAAATTTCACGTGCGCTGCATGGAATTTACTTTCAGTTATAGTACATGCACGAATGAAAAATTTATTCAACTACGGTTCGGCTGTAAACTCGTAGAGAACATGACGTAGGGATTGATTTGTTCCAGTTTAACTTCGGGACTTCTCTTCGGGATGAATTCTTTTTAAAACACAAATGTAGTTTGTAGATAACGATGTGGTCCGCGAGCCACATTTGGCCCCTTCTCGCACTTCATTATTCCGCTGAGGTGAAAGGTGAAGTTCCCTCCACTATTTCACACGGTCGACGGTCGTAACGACTGAAGTGAATTCAAAATGAAACGATTTCGATATCAATTGGCCACGGCTAACGACGGCGGATAGATCGGCGGATTGAAATGTCTCGGCTTCGAATTTCAGCTACACCTCGAAGTAATCTCGCCGGCCGGCACGGCGCGGTGTTGTAACCGTTCGATATTTAATCCAGGTATCGCGGCACCGGTGTCGAATGAAAATTATTAAATCGCGCGGTCAGATTCCGGGCGTTTCGCTCGGCGCGTGATCGGAATTGTTTCGTGTGTTTTTCTGGGCTTTCCGACGTATTTACGCGACGCAGGGCAAAATTTCCTCGGGCCGGGGCCCCAGAAAGCGGTACTTTTTGCCGAAATAATCGGCAAATATTTGGAGACCGTACGTATCTCGCCCAAATGACTGAGGCCTTTTTCCGTGTTATTCCCGGTCTTTTCGATACACATCGGGCCCCGGTTATTTACGTTGCCGATAAACCTCCGCGCCGCGCCACGAACGTTCTCCAGATCCAAAGGATTAATCTTTGACTAGCGCCAGTAGAGTGTTTGCTCTTCCGACGAGCTGAGCAAGCTGGATTATTATTACACGCGGAGTAGGCTGCGGGATGCGCCGCCCGCGCCTCCTCCATCCTGCGGAATCGTCTGTGTTGCAAATCGCTTCGAACCGACACCCGTGCTGATTAAAACTTGCCAACTTTTTAATAAGGCGGAGATCGAGCGCCCGGGGAAAATTGCTGTTGGTGATTTACTCGGGAATCGAAGCTTACCGCAGGGGAAGCATAATACATAAATACATTTGATGTTTTCGAATGTGCGTTTTTGAAATTGATTCGTAGGGACTGCATTTTGAATGCATTTTTAAAGGCTGTCCACGATTATGCAGCACACCATTTAGTTGGCCTAGACTGTAAATCAGGTTCTAGTTGGTAAATAGTTAGTAAGTCATCTGCAAGATCATAAAATTTCATTACAGAGTCTAGATTTATTGATTGGTGGAAGTAAATATTTCTATTTTACATGCCTCTAATGATTGTAAAATCCTAATTTAATATACTTACATCGCATATATGTTGATGGGTAGATCGATATAAATCGTACTTAAGGATCTCGTGATTTCGTTTATAAATATTTTATTGTAGTACTGAATCCAGCGAAGTCTGGACTATTTTTATTGTAACGTGTGCTTGAATGAAGAAATTTATTCGGTTATTCCTCGAAAGAAAGTCATTGTAGTTTCATTACTAGTAGAAGTAGACATCTGAAACCAGTTAATTAAGCGGCGGAGATAGATTTACCGTTGAGAAATGGAATAATAAAAGGTTTCACGATGGATGTAGTTTCAGTGAATTGAAATAGGAGGTATAGCAGAGAAAAATTGTAGAATGGGAGCTGAAATTAGTAGAAATTGAAGATAATTCACCGAGAGGCATGTTTCTTAAAATCTTATGAAACATTAAAAATTCGGCTATGTATTTTCACTTGAAATAAAAGGTTTCTCTTTTAAAATGAATCGGACTCACGTTTCTGCGGGCGTCGCAATCATTTTCCGGTGAATTCCGACAAGAAAATATCTCCTCGCTTTCGAATCCCACCTCGATCTTCCCGACAATGTTTAACCAACGAGCGAGTAGCGCGCGCCATAGTTCATGGTCGGGAAAAAACGCCCACGTATAAATTTCCATGGGATTCGGGGCGCAATCCGGTGGTAGCTCTGGGGCGGACACCCCATACGTGGAAATTAAAATTAAAGGAGCAAAAAGGCCGTCCCAGGATGAAATATAAGTCTGTCAGTGAAGGGAGAGCCGCGGTGGCTGCTAATTTCCCTAATTTCGCTAATAAATTGTCCGAGACAAAAATTCCCAAGCGGATTGTAAAGGTATTAACTTCTTCCCTGACCCTGCAATTTCTCTCTATACCCCTTTTCCGGCCGCTGTCCCTAGCCCCGGCGTCTTCCAGCCTCGGGTACCCGAGCGTTTCGTTTCTATCTCCCGGCGGACAAACATCTCTTGTAAGAGAAGGACAGAGCGTTTCGGGGACGAGGATGGGACGAAAACGAGGATTGCGGCGACCGACCGGTAGCACGAAAGAGCTGTATTACACCTTTTGAGCAGCGCCGTGTGTGTGTTCGTGTCGGTGAAACTGAAAAACGAGTCGGCCAACGTGTGCGCGCGTGCGGAGAGAAAGCCTCGCGGTCGTCGAGTCGAAAATAAGGGGCAAAGTAAAACAATAGTCGCCTCTCTCTTTTTATCGCGGCCCGAGTAGTATTCCGCCGTGTGCTTTTTATGAATTACATTTGCAATTATGTCTCGGCGCCGTACCAACAGCTCGTCCGAGGCCGCGGACGCATATTTTAGGCGGTCACCGGCGACGACACGAAACACGGACCCGCTCTACTTGGTATTAGCGGGAAACGCCCTGCACCGGCTAAACACGCACCAGACTTTAGCAATTCTTTTTCATTTCCATATACACGCGAGCCACTCGCCCTCCGACCCCCTACTCCACGCTTTCACACCTATTTTTCACGGAATTACTAATTACCCTGCCTGCTTTGGGGAATCGTCGACCTCCGCGTTCTTTATCGGCTGTGATGGCTTATTGATTGGACTGCTGAGGCTTTCTTAGTCAACGCGTCGCTTTTAATTAAGATTTGTTAATGTTCGGGCTTGAGAATATGAGAGTGCTATCATTTTGTGATATGTTAGTTTTATGTATTTTTTAAAAAATATTCTACACACACACACAAGAAACATTTGTAGTTTGGCTTGCATTCATTCCAAATTTATTGAATTCTAGATGTTCAGATACCGTTTGTCCATCTATAATGTATTTGTTGAATCGGAGTGTTCGACGCCATACGCGGTCGATCCAGAAATTCATTTAGCAACATCGATCAAAGTCGCCTATAGTACTATAAAAAAGAATATTTACGACTTCTCTAACCCGTCGAATTGACAGATTCCATAAATCTACAGTTAATACGATGTCCGGCACGGAATTACAAAATCAATGCCAATTTAAAGGTTAGCTATATTATAACTCATTCGTGAAAAAAGTTATCAGGACAGCGGACGAATATGTCAAGCCAGAGGGTGAAGGCGGAGGGGTAGTTGATGGCGTATAGTCATTAGAAAAGAGCCCTGAGGCTAGGCTAGTACGATGCGCCCCTGCCAGCCGAGGTACACTGACAAGAATTTATGAGTCAAATCAACCCTAACAGATTTTTCCACGATAACCGCTAATACGGCCGAGTATCAGATAATATACATACCACAATTAGCTGCGAATAGTACATTCTACATTCATGAGAATCGACTGTTCACAGCTATTAATCTTAGCAAAGTAGCAACGACGAAATCGCATCGATCTTCATTCTGGCATGCTCATTCGTCACCATTCGCCGTGTTATCGTCATTCCAACTAATGACGTACAGGTGTGATCGCGACTAGTGACAACGTGAGCCTAGGCTACACAAATTTCTTACGTTCGGACGTTGTCGGTGTGAATTATGGTGGTTTTTCTATCTCGTCCCGTTGCTACTATATAGTTCGTTTTTGTTCCTTTCGAGACTAGGAACCGCGCATTGACATTTAATGAGGCAGTAGTTTATAAATTGATTTACGTATGCAATTAAATATGTCTCGTTTCATCCTACAAATTATGTTATCGATGTTCCTCGGAAGCAGGCTGTATTCTACACGTTCAACGAATGTATTCGACTTATCTACAACGAATGCCGTGTTTTAAGCATTCAACCGCAAAAATAATTTGTGTAAATGACGAAAAACGTATCAGGTTGTTTACCAATGTTGAGACTGTTAGCCATGTGTCTATTGTACACTACTGAACAGAGATGATAGGAAAGCATATGGGTTTGTCGAGAATTTTAAGCGTTTCTACCAAAAATTGTTTTCTGTGAGATCAGGGGTGGAAAGGGCTAAGCCACCCCTGATTCATTTTTTCCACCCGCTCGTTGTTCGGCAGCTTAACGAACTCGTATAAACTCCGACAATAAGCCCGGCTAAAATATTCACGATTTGTTTCCTGTTATTTTTTTTCTCCGAGCGAGCCGAGTAACCAACGGTGGAGGGAGAGAAAGGTCGGCAGGGCGATCTGTTTGCCGTATTTTCATATCGCCACGTATGAAATATTTTGTTTTCCACGTTTCCATCGGATATTATATGCGCCGGGCTTTCTAAAAACGCAAACAGTTTAAAATAATTTCATAAAACGCGTTTTGATGAAAGCGAGTCAAATATTGTTCGACCGGCCGCGTCCGCGGATTTAAACTTTTCAAAACGAGATTTCATATGCGACGATGTCTGACAATAAAGCAGATTCAACCGTCCCAGAGGGAAACGGCAGAACAGAGGAAAAAAAAGGAAACACTCGGTGAAACGACGCCGCACGAGATTGCTTCGGAACGCGGATAATTTCAATCGTGGAATCCAATTTCGATCCTTGAGAGGAGGAGATGTTCGGAACCTTTTCCGGGCCGGTTCGGGTCCGAGCCCGCGAATCGTAGCCGTGTCGACCTACATGGCAAGCGGTGCAGAAAATTTTCGGATTTATTATAATTTCTCGGTCGGACCGCTTCCGCGTCGCACGACATTTATGTGGAATCGGGATTCCTTATGCAAGGTGTTGCCGGACGGGTGGGTGGTACAAAGCGGGCAGGCAATCCTGCATTTTCAAACTCAATTTTCTCGCAAACGAGGAATCAACCGAAAAAATGAGGTTCCTTATTCCCTACGTATTTTTACAAATCAATCATTCCGCGCAAAGTTGTACCAATCTCCCGGCTACACTCTGTACAATATTAACCTTTTAACCTACAACTACGGGCATAGCCCGTGTACGATGATTGTGCCAAACGTAAATATTACGAGCATAGCCCGTGTACGATGATCGGGCCTAACGTAAATATTACGGGTTGCGCGAACTTGTTTACGTTTCTTCGTCACGTTTCCGGCCCAAAGTTCTCGAACGTAAATCGTAGGTTAAGGGATTAAAATATGTATATTAGGAAGTGGATGATGACTGCAGCTGATCAACTACAAATCACAAAGTCGCGGGTTCGACTTCCACACTCGTTCCCTCTTTTTCCTAAGATCCTACATTTATTATAAAATGGACCAGGGGGAATGAGGAGTGGTTAAGAGTTGGGGAGTCGGGGGTCGAGCCGAGGATCGAGGCTGGATAAAGGATAAACCGCGGTTTAATTAACCGAGCCTTTCAGCCCCGACTACGTTCGAGTAGCTTTTCGGAATGAATTTCCTCGTCGCCGTGTTCTGCGACTTGAACACGATTGCGAATGCGGAACGCCATTGTGGAGCGGATACGCGACCAAGAGCCAAAGGGTAGCAGCGGAAAGCGGAAAGAGCGCGAGACTGGCTCCGGGAACGTCTCTTTTCCCTTGGTGACATCGAACCATTGAGATAAGAAATGTCATTTCCCCGACACAATGAGCGTGTCGTTATCTGTCACGTACAAAACGAGTCAGCCGTGAATATACAACCCTCGCGTACAGTCTTCGTTCATCCTTTCGACGAGGGAAAACCGAGGGGAGGAAGAGCGGGTTCGTTGCACGATCGAGTCCCGCAGTCATTCGCGACGGAAACTCAAATAAAACTAAATTCTGAACGCGCGCGCGAGACCGCCGCGCCACCGCTGCCGCCGCCGCGTGAATAGTTGCCGGGAAAACAGATTGTTTCTCGATAGCATGGAATTACTGCCTCCTCGAAACTCGACGAAACTTGATGCATGATCAACGAGACCCGGTAACGATGTCCTCGTCGTTCGAGGGCCTCCTCCCATTTATTATACTCTGTCTTTGAACGCGTGATCCGCCGTATTTTATCTTATTTATTATAAATGTTGCGCTCATTGTTCTGGGAAATCATGTTCTTAAGGTGGTAACGATCGAGCGATAGTGTCAGTCGCGACCGATTTTCTGTTAGGTTTAACGTCCTTAATGGCTAGCACTGAAAACTGTAACGTCTTCGGAAACATTATTTTTATTATTTATTATTTATTTACTATAGACGGGCCTTTTTACATAAGAATTTACAAAGAAAAAACAGGAAGATACAAGACTACTTATCTAATAAGAAAGAATGTACATGCGCACAAAGACAAAGAAGAAAAAAAATAATACTGGTACAATCGATACGTATTATCATATAATCCTGCGTAGTTTCATTTGAAAATTTTGCACGGATTCAATGAAAAAATCAATACTGTTATAAATAGTAATTAATTCATTGTCCGACATGATCCAATTCATTGGATTAATTAATCCATAAGTAGATTTCGCTTTGAATATTTGAAAAGTCGCTTTTGTTCTCAATTCACGTTCGTCGCATAAAAATTAATTTGCGCAAGTAGAAAAGAGAACAATCAATATGATTATTTATTAAATGAGAAATAAAGCTCTGATCGGATATTATTCTTCTAGCAGATAATGGTACTAGGTTCATTGTAGTTATTATTGCGGAGTAATTATGAACATTTTGTTCGTGTTGATGCTGACACCATTGAAACCTGATTTCTCGAACTCTTTATCGTCCCGAGATCGTGCTCGGATTTCGGAGCTTGACTCACCGGGTAAGCCCATCGTTCACGATCACGCATAACGCGGCGATGGTCGCGTCGAAATAAATTCAGGGTCGGTTCGGAACTGACGTAATACGAGAAGATAGCAGGATTTCGGATCGGCCGTCTCATCGGTCATCTCGATCATAGGGGCGGGCGTTCGGTAACCGAGGTCTCTCGATGGCGTCGACCTCGACCGGTTCGAGGTGCTGCGTCGGTGGAGAGTTTATTTTACAATTACGATGAGCGCCATAAATAAAGCGACGGGGGCATGTGTACGCATACCTGTATCGAGGCACCGGCGTTTTCGCCGTGCACCGACACGTGAGAGAGCGCCGAGAGGAGATCCTCCTTCTCTTTAGTCTAGTGCCGGAGACTAGCAGAGAAGATAGTATTCTCGCGGCTATCCTTCACGGGCTCGTCGGACGATTTCTCATTAGATTTTTGAACGTGCCGGCAGCCGGGTATTAATTCGTGCGACGGACGGAGAAATTTATGGCAGTCCTCGGGGACGAAAGAAATCCGGCCCGCGGATGGACGCGGGGATACTCGTTTGTAATCACTACGGGTGTCCGATTAAGGCCGGTTATGCGAGGCGGATTTCTTCACCGAGACGCGACGACGACGACGCTAGCCCCGGAAAGAGGAGCGTATCAACTTTGTTGCCTCACGGCCCGATGTTCCCGTGCTCGATACCAGAACTCGCACCGTTTCGATTTATACGCGTCTCGGATTCGGTCTCTGTTCCATGCTGCTCGCGCAGAAAATAATGAAGCGCGTGGAGGTTCTCGATGTCCCGTAATTAAATTTCACTTGCTGTTTCGACGTCTCACAATTAAATCCATCCCCTTTGTTCTCGCTTGTCGTGTCCCGTTCGCAATCGGATTCCTCGCTTGCTTCTTGATTAAATTTGTATTTTAACCTGTTCGCTGGGAGTCCAAGGTCCCTGTCCCACTCTCTCTCTCCCTCTCGTTCTCACCCTACTTCTCTTCCCTCTATCCGTCTTCTTTGATTCCCGAATGCACTACTCGATCGGTGACGGCGAATAAAAGTGAAGAGGGTCGTCGAGACTGAATCGATAACGACGAGGCCGAGGCAACCGGTAAAGTGTCAACGCACCTGCTGTGTCCGGCACCGTACACAAGGTGTGGGACACGGTCAAAGCCGCTACTTCACTTCCCCAGGATACAAAGGCTACGCACAATAGAGTCAACTGATTTCGTAGGACAGAGGGGGTGCCGCACGACCCCCCGAGGTGGCCGACGCTGTTTACCGGGGGCTTGGTTTTAGGGGCGACGCGGCGCCAGTCCGAAGGCCGGCCACCAACGCGAATCAAAGCCTGTCATCTCGAGCAAGTGTTACGAGCTGTCATTGCCAGATAACAACGCTGAACCCCCTGCGTTAAGGGTGCCACCGAGGAACCGGGATCACCGTATCGCCACCTTAACTCTTTCCACCGAACCGATGCTCGTAACGTCGAATTTATTTTTACATCTTCAACGAAGGAGCTTTATGGAAATTCTCGGTTTTATGGACACGTTTTAAAAGACAACGATAAAATTTAATTTTATTTCCTTGGCTGATGGTCTTGGCGAGTGCAGGGTAGAATGGGACTGTTATAACCTACTGCTAGATAGGGGTTGATCTTAATCCATTTCGGCATATGTATTGCTAATTCGAAGATATAGTACAAATATCAAACAAATATGCTTAAGGACATTGATGGTACATTGAACTGGACTGAGGATCATGAATTGATACATAGAAAGAAAATCTTTTATCAATAAGTTTAAGAAGTTGACTTCTCGTAATAATTATTGTTTGAAAACAAAGATTTAATGTGTTATTCAATGTAATTCATACGATAGGCAAAGTAGTTTGAAACGCACGTAAGAAAGAAGCAGAGAAAAAGATATCCATGAATACATGTAATGTCGTATTGGATCATATGATAAGGTTAATTGAGATGTTTCTTAGCCGAATGTCGGATAACCATAACGCACAGATACTTTCAATTATTAAACGACGCGGGCAAGAACAATCGCGGTAATTACGGCGCGCTGTGTACCGATAAACGTCCTCGGACCATTCGAAACGTATTGTGCGCAGCGACCTTCGAAGCATGCCGATTATCGTTTGACTAAACTGAATTCATTTGCGTACCTATCAGCTAGTTTCTATCGTGCAATTCTGACACACCGGCAGGGGTTCGCGAGGGGGGGTTGCAGGGGGAGGGTCGTGCACAGAGGGACAGGGATAGTGCACAATGCACACGTGGATACGCGCTGCCACGCCTGAATACGCGTACGCGATGTATCGTAAACTAACATTGGGTCGGCACGAGTCCATGTCATTGCTCAATTGTCGACGCGTGTCTGATGCACCTTTCAAACACAGAAAGTAAGTGATATAGTGGGATGCCGTTGTGTTGCAAGCAGCGCGATGTGTCCGTTCGAATAAGCAGAATATCTTGAATCGGGAACAGCTAGCGATGGTGGCACGTACTGACGGGTTGACGTGGTTGCAAAGTTGCATACTTAATCGAGAGCCGACCCTGCGCAACGTGGATAGAGTCATCCTTAAATGGCGAAATACTTCAGTGTTACTGGAGTGTGCAGTTTCTGTATCTCTTATAAAAAGAAGTAGGTGAAATGCGTACCAATGAAGAGATGAAAACAATGGAAGAACGTGAATGTATTAGTTTCAGTATTTCAAAATGATTAAAAGGAGAATTTTTTCATTTTCCTATGGAGATCTGCAAACATCAGCAATAAGTTGAGACGTTTAATAATGTCGAGAAGAATCGCTTTGGACTTGATCTTTAAACTTGTCTGAGATTGATCAGCGGACTGTAAAGAACCAAATTGATCAGTGAAAACGTGATATCGCTGTTCCAAGTAGTTAAACACAGTGACACGTAGGAGCACAAGTTCCAGCCGTCCAGATCGTCGAAGCAGTGTTACGGTGTCATGAACCAAATCGTTGATTTATCAGCCGGTCGACGTACGTACTCGTCAAACCTCGTATATCACCGGTCATCTATTGGTCCTCGAAAACAGATTGTAGCCCGCAACCTTCGCCGATTGTCATTGGGCCAAATGAAGCCAATTTGCGTATCTATCCGTCAGATGCTCGGTGCATCGGAGGCACTGTAACTCGGCTCGGATCGGCCCGAATCGAATCGGCCGATTTGCGGAGGAGGGCAAAGAGGAAGCCGCAATCGGTTATCGCGCGTGCCTTCGTGCATGTGTCACAGCACGCGCGAGCTGGCATTCAAACTGCCCTGGGTGGTTCTCCGATTGATTTTAGACACGTCGATGACTGAGAATCGTGACACTAGCTCGCAAGTTCGACACTGAGAGCCATCGCCGTTGCCTCTACCCGTTACTATCCGGCCGACCCGTTTCGCTTTACATTTCGCCCGGCACAATGACCGACCGTGGGCTTTGTCGTTAATTAATTCGCGAATGTAATATTAATGATAAGTAATCAGCCGCGTCTGACCCGCACGCGTTCGTGGAAATCACCTATTACAATTACTAATTGTACAAGCTGCACTCTGACGAACCGGCGCGCGGCGTCCTTGCGCGATAACGAAACCGGAAATTAGACTATCGGCTGAAAGATTAACGCCGTTAAGTGTCGACCTCTGGATGTTGTTTATTTTTGGAAATATTGGTTTCGTTGGCCGATACGCCGCGGCCTTTTTCGATAAATAATTTACAGAACAACTATTGATTGATGGGGAGCGAGTGGGCACTCGATAAATGTTGTCACGCAACGAATATTTAGATCGGAACAGATGTTGCTCGATGATGGAACTGTTCGGTGGGAAATCTACGTTTCCGGGCGGCTGTCATCTGTGAAATCGTCGACCTGAGACAAGATGCATATAAATCAATAAATGTAGATGCATATAAATCTTCTAGTTTGACTTATTTTTTCATCTCAACTTTGCTTTCATTGAACAAATTCAAGACACACGTATTAACAGAACTTGCTTTCAGGATATGTATGCCTTGTATCTTATAAATAAGATCGATTCGTAGACAGTTCTCGCAGGGCTTTAAATAACCAGACAAGGTTTAATATACAGGAGCCGATATTCATAACTGCTATCGAACGAACAACAATTGTCTGGATCTTCAGATGAGATTTCTATCGAACGATGTCCGCTTTGTTTAGTTTAATTTATACGTTCATCCCCGACGCACAATTTAATCTAGAAGATAAATGCGTCTGGAGAAGAATCTTTAAGTCGATAATTTTCGTGGGGGGATGAAAATCGCCAGGTACGCTGGAGGAATGATTTTCATACGCGGGAACAACCGGGTCCAAAAATGTCTGGGTGGCAGCAGACGGGCACCGCTAATCCCAGAAACAGCCAGGATTATAGTCACCGCGGTGATCAATACGCAAACAGTTCGGACAATTAGCGCTGGCTTTTAATTAGCTCGTTATAAACGAGGTTCCTCGTTACCGCGCATATAACCGAGCTCTTTACGCAATAGTTTGCCAATTTTCCGATTAGTCCGCCGGTGGGAGAGACGCGAGAGATATTCGGGCAAAAGAGAAAGACAGAGAGATAGGCAGACGCAGAACGAGAGTAAGAGCGAGAGAAGAGGATCGAAGCGAAAGAGCAAACTACTGTCGAATCAGAGCTTTTTCGGGAGCCAACAACGTGGCTTTTGTCAGAGCCCTAGGCTTTCCGTGTTCCCCTCGCGCCCTCCGACGACTCTCAGCTTAATGGTGGCTTTGAAGCGCTCCAGCGTTTGATGGATTTGACAATGTCATAATACGCCACTGCAACAGCCGGTTTAACTCGCCGCCTTTCTCTACGCAGCCGTCGCGTCGACGTCGGCGCTGTTACCCCAGTCGATCCCGACCAGTGAAACGATCCTCGGGTCCTAAACAGGTCCTGGACACCGACTCATACCCACGCTAAATAATCCTCCCGGCCCTTTGTGAGATTGTCCAATTGGCTAATGAGAAGCGCGGTGGTACTCCTTGCATTCGAATAGCCGATGGCTACTATCACTTTGACCCCAACCCAAGAACGGCTAACGGCTTTTGCAAAACTGCGGCACTCAGACCGTCTCTACAACTCCGTAACAAAATGCGCAACATTTTCCCGAACCTAGGAATTAATGAGCTTCCATTGCCCTAGCATGTTTCTTAATTAATTGCCACGTTGTCGATATTGTCTTTAAAAATCATTCGAATGTCAAGCACTTTTCATGATAGTCAAAGAGGATCCAAGCACGAGATTGCAATGGCTAACTATTCTTCAGAGGAAGTTAGAATACAAATTGCTACAAAGCAATCGAATAAATTAGGTCATATCCGAAAAATGTTCGAAATTGGAAATTCAATCTACCCGACTGGTGGCTGCGATCAGACAAATCCAGCGCGCAACAGAATTGTCGAGGGACAAGAGAACGCTTGTTTAACAGGCGATATCTTAAACTGGGAATTAATCCCACGGTTCCAGCTCGTGCTCGAGTTTTGCAGTTCCGGCTATCTCGCGCTGTGGGATACCGCCGGAGTTAATCGTAGAGAATTAATGTCACGATGTGAATTATGGAACTCTGGGGTATCGGTGATTCACCATTTTTATCGTGTCCCTGATCGACAGCATAAATATCCAAGCTAGATTAACATGACATGAAATCAGAGACACTGGTGTATGATCGCAGCCTGTCCACTGTGAACCGATCCTGCGTTCAGGACCCTTAGATCGAAGCTCTTACTGTTGCACTTATGATTTTACAAAGATCCAGAGGTCCGTATCTGAAAATTATAAGAGTTCGACGAGGGTCCTATTTTACTTTAGCAGAAATCGAGTTTTAATTCTATATCAATTCGTAATCGTTTCTCGTTACAGTTTATTTGAATTCATCACGAAACAAAATGAAAAGTTTACGCCTGGTAAGAAATCAGTGTCATCTTCAATGTAAAACGAGGCGTGGCGCTTAACCCCTTAACCTACGATTTACGTTCGAGAACTTTGGGCCGGAACGTGACGAAGAAACGTAAACAAGTTCGCGCAACCCGTAATATTTACGTTAGGCCCGATCATCGTACACCGGCTATGCCCGTAATATTTACGTTTGGTACAAGCATCGTACACGGGCTATGCCCGTAGTAGTAGGTTAAGGGGTTAATATGCTAACTCGGAGGGGGGGGGGTTGTTCAACAAAATCAATCCCTGTTGTATATCCTCAAATAATTTCTAAGTGGTTCGGACGTAGCACCAAGGAAACTTTTAATATTTCGAAGTGCGGCTCGGACACTACCACTTAATTAACGTCCGCTTTCTCCGTGGTATCCATGACTACGTCCGCGACCCTACAGCCACGAATGCCAGCACAATGCGAGAATCGTGTGTATAGAACGGAGAACGTTGACAGTATCTGAACGCGGATCACAGGGGCGCCCTTGGCCTTCAAAAAATTCGAGGAAAAACGGAGCGGGGAATGGTTGCCGGTACGTGGCCGGGGTGTAAAAGCGGAAACGCGGGGACCGTTGCCGGATATTGAAAATACCTCGAGAGCCTTTGGATGTACACAAACCCCGGGTCGTCGCGTGGCATTTCATCTGCGCGTCGCACCGGTCGGAAAGAGACGACGACTCTGTGCCCCGTGAAATATGAAGGAAAAAGGACACCAGAGGGACGAGGTCGCGCATAAACGCGAATTCGCTGCGAAACTAATGCCACTCGACTTCATCCGAACCAATATTGTAAAGTGAAATTCTTCCGATTCGTTGAGACGAATACAGTATGCCCGCATTATTCGATCCGCGGAACCTCCGCTCAATTTTTAATGGGTTGCCAGCCACAGCATTACATTCAGTTTATTTTCTGTGTCCTTTTTCGAAAACACGAAATTCTAAACTTATATCCTGCAAACATTCCTGAAGTTGCAATTACAATGTAACAAGCCTGTTAAGGAATTCCACTCCACTTAGAAGATTTTATTCTCCATCTCACTTTTAGGATCTACAGTAAAGCCATAATCAAAGACGATCCCCACTACCACATTCCGGGAGCCTGTCCGAAACTCCCGTAACAGATGAACTCGCGTTGGCCGGCCAAGTGGGGATAGTCGATTGTACGTCATCATACAATTTGCAATAAGTCTGTTAAGAAATTCCACTCCACAGAAATAAATGAATAATTGCGCGAATCGTGCCAACAATGTAGAATTTCGCAACGAACAGCTCTAGTGGACATCAATGAAGCGTGCTTCTACGAAAGTAGCCTACTTATCGCACACACACAAGTTTGGTTCGAAAGTAGCAACTTCTGTCGGGCAAAACTTTTGTTCATAAATTTTGAACTAGATGTAGAAACACAGGTTGTTCCTAGAGCGGCTCGACTATTTTCGCGCGAGTCAAGTTTGCGACTAACTTCTAAAGTCAATGTATTAACGACGATGGAATAAGTTTTTTTCGCAGTCCATTGAGAGGGTGCGGAAAATTCTGCTGAAAAATTCGAAGTTGCTGAAATTGATTCTCGGAAAATGTTGGTATACATTTTCTTCGTGAATCACGATTTTCAGGCTTGTGAGGGATACAGAGGTTTTCCGTGCAATCGTTCAAGAAAACAAACTCGCAACGTCGCGTCGCATTTCTATCTGACGAGGCATCGACACGAATTTGTTCCCAAGAAAGCTCTCATGATCCCGTTCTTTCTTGAGAGACGTAGCGGCCGTCCGGCTTCATCGTCCGCCGATAAATTAAAAAGCACGTTGCCGGCCGGCGTGCTATCGCCGATCCTAATTGCACGGTCGTGAGCTGGCACACTTTGTCACTGGCCGTCCTGGCAAAAATAATTAGAGCTTTAGCGGCCCCGCGGTTTAGCACGCAAAATATAAACGCATGATATTTTTATTTCGGTCAGTTCGCCAAACGATATATGCCCCGATAAGGCTTACTCCTTTGACGAAAGAGAGAGAGAGAAAGGGAAAAAGGCGAGCGCGGCTCGGACTTTTTACTCGACGCTTATCTCGCGTATATACGGATTTCGAGGTACTCGGGGCCTCTGGGGGAGAAAAGTGTACGGACGGTAACACGTGATTTCGTCCACGGTATCTCCGGGACGAGAAGGGAAGAAGTCTCAACGAGCACCGCCTTAAGAAGACTGTCTTCGCAAGGGTATTATTTATCGCAGTCGCGAAAGAAACGCAACGAATGTTCCGCGATAGGGAAAGGCTTGAGAACAAGTTTAAATCTCACGGCCAGGGACAGATATTCACACTCGAATACGAGTATCCGTTAAGATAACGCGCGAACGGCCGAGTGCAACGTTCGAATGCACCTAAAAGCGACCCACGCGCTATCTTTATTTCTCTCGGTGCCACGTACTGGGTGCCCGACAATTCAGTCGAGTTCCTTTCTTTGGGGATCCTACTTTGCAAGTTAAAAATCACTTTTTTTTAATTTAATAAATATATGTCCATTTCTACCAGACATTTCTTAACAATAACATTGTTATGAGTGCACACCCTTTGAATATGGGGTTAATTATCCCAAAAGTTTCAGAAAGAGCCGCTTCACTGATCCCTAAGAAACAAATTGCAAAGATTACCTTATTTCCAACGAACCGAATTCTTCCGGTAGGTTTATGCGCGAGGTAACGGAGGAAAACAATAACGCGGAGGGAAGGAATGTTTAAGCCGCTCCCCCGGGAGAGAAGGAACTTCCGCGAAGCCTTCGAACCGAAGTCGTCGTTCCCCTAATACCCTCGCTTGAGATTCTTTGTCGAGAGCCCTCCCGAAAAAAAGTTCCCTCCCTAACGAAAGTGCAAACGAATCCACGAATGCAGACGTGCGACTTCCAAGGGCACAATAAACTTGGGAACGGGGCTGGTACAATTTCACGGTGTTCGTCGGGTCTGGAGGAGGCGTGGTCTTCACCGGTATCAGGTAAATCAGCGAATTAAAGTTTCGTCGGTTCAAGGAAAATGTCGCTCGTGTTATCTCTCTCATTCTCTCTCTCTCTCTCTCTCTTTCGCGCCGTGAAGTTTCGCCAGGAACAACGTTATACGATCTATCGTCGCGGTGTTGCTCGTGTTTCTCAAAGACGCTGAAATAAACCGGATATTTCGACTGACGCTTGTTTGGAAAGTAATTGGATCACCCTCTAGATCGGGACTGGGCTCGCGCGAGACCAATATTCCATCGGACGGGTCTGGGGAACATTACCCGTGGTAGGGACACGGATCCGCAATTACAAGATGCCTTTACCCGTGGCGGTTCTTATCGAGTATTTACGTATCGATACCGTTATCGAATTCGCTTTCCTCCGGACCCGGGGAGACGGGTTCTCTCACCTCGACCTTTCTGGACGAACAAGCGAACGACCTCGGATTGCTCGTTGCTCCGTGTACGGCCACGAAATTTCCTGCCATTGCCGGAGTCGGAGCCACCCGGGGATAAATCTTAGCCACCGCTGTCGATCGTTAATTACTCCCGTGTGCTTAGGTGGAAAATCAGTTTCAGATAAATCATTAGCATCTCTCTATTTTACCCTCTCTCTCTCCTCTCTCTCTCTTTTATCAATCTCTCGTTGATCGTTCGATCTTCTTGCGAGTCGAGTCTCTCTGTTATGAGCTTCTTTCGCAGGCTGGTCGACGAAGCTCGAGCGAGATTTACGCGCTTGTTCCAGCGCGGGACGCCATGCAAATGCCTCCCATAAACTGCACGCGATATCTCTCGACCTTTGATGATACGAAGCTAACCACTGCGTCGCGATAATTGGCCGGGGAAGGTGATGCACGATGCGTTAACGATGCCGATGTGTTTCCGCGTTATCTGCGGTCTGCATATAAGGCGATGCATAAGTCGATCGACGGATGGGTTAAGGATGATTGCTGGATCATCTAATGCATATTTATCGCAGGGTTTGGGATGCTGGTTTCAGGTAAAAAGGTTTCATCGAAAGATGCAGTCGCATTTTTGATTCGCTCTCTTATCGTATCCTCTTGTTTGCTTCGATAAAGGAATTTAAATGCAACTTTTTTAATAGAATCTACGTAGTCTGTGTACGAAATTTAACACGAAATGAAAACTTAACACTTATTAATATATTGAACCGAACCAACCCGAATATTAATGCGACGTTAAACAAATACACGAGTAACAAATTGTCCCTTCCCTCGGCAGATTTCATATCGGATAGCGGTAATAATTTCTTGGAAAGGAAATGTACTCTTCAGTTATGAGTGAAACGTATTTAGCTTTGAATGACGGCCGACTCTGCAAACGCTGGCGAGGGGATTAATAGCGCAGTGACGACCTCACGAGTAATCTGGGATATTCAGTGAATTTCAAATCTCGTAGAGCGGGATTAACAGAAATAAACGATGCTCAATTTTTGCACAGACACAAATCTCTGCGATCAACGTCCGGACAAGCTCACGCATTTAGAAACGCTTAAAATTCGTATGGATTGTACACGTCATAAGGAATCGTTTTCAACTGTTCCGGTGCAGCTGTATAGATTTCACGGATCCATGCTGCGGGGACGGAATAAATAAAAGTAAACAGAACTATAGGAACCGGGGAAGGGAAAAAGCGAATACCGTGGTTAAGGGATTTCATCGACGAAAACGGGTCTGTTTTTCTTGCCTGGAAAAACGCTCGGCTGTACGTGCAACTTCGACCGTGCGAATTTCCGCGCGGAAAAGGGGGGAAAATGGACAGATGGACAGAGAGTGGGAGCCGTTGGTGGAAGAGCTTTTCAAAACTGACCCACATTCTGCCTGTTCGCCGATGATCCAGCCTGCGTGGTATAAACGCTCGACGCCGGATTATCCGAGGCGATTTTTTTTTATACCTCCGAGTTGGCGAAACGCCTCTGGAGTCCGACGAATGAATGAAACCGGTGTCGCTCTCGCTACAAACATCAAGTACTGAATTAACGAGGCACACACGTAGCCGCAACTCGCCGCGAGGGTCTCTATTATCGGGTTCCGAGCGGCTCGTGGTTATGTGCGTGCATTCGCTGCACTCGTGCCGCAATCTCCGGTGCAGCGCGTCGAAAAATTAGAAACACTTGTGTTCTAAGTGCTTTTGCGGTCTTCCGATATCCACCGCGCCGCCGCCGTCTGCCCTCTCTCGTACAACGAACAGAGGAATTAATTCTTCAAGTATAACCGCATCCTGCGCGAGCACAATCTGTCTTCTCGGCTTAATTACAATTTGAAAAATCTATGTTAATGTTTCAACTTTATCACGTTGTCGCGGTCCATGCATTTGCATCGAACTGTTAAAGTTAAAACAATTTAACGCAGCTACCGTCTTAGTTTAAATTACTGTCGTTTTTATTTTTCGTTTTGTCGCATTTAATTTACGGTTACAGTGATCAGGACTTTTTTGTCGTTCACAATTTCATAGAAGGAAAGAATACAATTTTATTTTGATTTAAAGGAAATTAATCCTCGTCACGAGTCTGGCTCGATGTTACAGCCCGAGGTGGATCATGTTAAAACAATTTGACATGCAGCTACTGTGTGTAACATGATTTTAAATGACAGTCTTTGATGCACGAAATGAGATAATTCTTTCCTATTCAAACGAGTAATTGAATGTGCGGATCGCAGTTCCACGTCAAAGCGTGTGCGTTCAGAACTATTTAGGGACCACGTTAAAACAATTCAGTGCAGCCGCCGCGTGTCATTTTATTTTCAATCATTATCATCGGTGCACCAGGTATTTCAACGAAAATTCATTGACCCAGATTCCTGTGTATAAAAGGAACGAAATATACAACTGTAACAATTACACCGCTCTCTGCACAATCCTTGCAGTGTCGATAGTTACAAAGTGACTATAACAAAAAGTTTCGGTGCCGTTTAACAAGATTTTTATTTCGCCTCGACGAAACTTTCTTTCAATTAATCTAGTAAAATCTGTATTTGTGTAATAACGCCTGGGGAAAGGTATTTTCCGTGACATTTGAGAAGCAGTTTCACTGTTATTCAGCATAGGCGTAACTGTCGGCCAGGGTCAGACCTTTGTAGCGTTTCCGCGAAAACTCCGACAAAGAACAATAAAGACTTTCCAATAACACCTCTGTAACGTAAACGTGACGTTTAATATTGAACTTTCACCGTAGAATGTCATTTTCCTCGTTTACAGCACGGCTACCTATTCACGTAATAACAATTCTAGGACAGAGCGCGTGAAATACGACAGGTTGGACAAGAACGAGAAAGAGAGTGATAGCAGCGCGCGTTTGAAGCGAGGAAACGTCTTGCCGGAATGCTCTGTCGGATTCTGCGACGCCGCTCCGTGGCGGGGAACGGAGTTCCCTGCAAAATAATTTACAGATACTGAAAAATATTTTTGCGCAACGTGTCGTTCAGCTGTTGCGTGTCCCTCGTGAACCGGCGAGTCAACGTTCCGAGTTTTCCGCGTTGCGAATGTAATTTCTTCTCCTCCCATTCCCATGGGATGCGAAGATTTTTTGCGCACCGATCCGCCATTTTCGCGAGCCCCCGACGGCAACGCTAGGTCGGCAATCGCGTGTTAGTGTGGGACGAGTCGGTCACGCGAAAACGAACGACATCTCATCTCGGCCAGGTAAATCGACGTGTTCGGGGGTCGTTAAACGGGTAGAAAGAATATTTGTGTTCTGTTGCCTTGAACAGAAAACTCGAGTCGGCGATCCGCACGCGGAACGAACCAAGTTAAAAGGTATTAGGGGGCCCGCCCGGGAAGAAAGAAGACCGATTACCCACCGAAAAGAAATGCATGGAGGACGCGGAGATAAAAAAGCTTTCTCCCCAACTGTTTCATAACAGTTTAACTTCCGGGCCGGCGAAGAACGCGGTCTTTGCCCTCTGCTCGCAAGAAATCAACCCCGTATTTTCTTGCTCGCTCTACCGGCCGTTTTTCCTTCTCCTTTAATTTTACCACGTACCGTGGCACAACCCTTCGAGGTCCAGCCGCCCCATACGCTCCGCGAAGATATAGACCGGCGAGCGGTTAAATAACGTCTTGGCTGATGGCTGGCATTAGGGTATTGTCACTGGCTCCACAGCCGAACACGTCGCCGAAAAATTTCCATCAGTGTATGCTTCGAAACAACACAGTTTCTCGAAGAATTAATCACGAAAGAAGAATGATAAAAATATGTGGGTTTACATAATTAATTGGCACAGAAAATATAATATTTCCGAAAGATTATATTTATGTATAACTTTATATAAATCCTTATAAGATACAATACACGAGCTCCGATTGCCCCGTAGACCACTGTTCTAGCTCCTCCAACAGCAGGAGCAGCGAAGCCACGCCCTCTCGGAGCACTCTACACACAGCGTTCAATGAAGCCACGCCTACTCGGGGCATTTACACAAACAGGGCAGGAAAAGCAACACAAGTAGCCTTCTGTCACCATTGCTGTCGAACACACAACGTCTCAACCTACTCCTTTACACAACTGCAGCATCATTTAACCAAAAACATTGTCCCCAATACGGAACACTTGTTGCCCTCCACTTTACTCAGAAGAATACAAGATAAACTAACAATAAAATTACAAAGAGATCTAAAAACACAATTCCAAATCCTCTCGACAATTCTCTTGCGCTGAAACGGGAATAATTTCGTGTGCGCATTGTGACCGTTCACGTCCCTCACAACTTCCTCAGAAAAACAGACTACGGCAAGCAGCATAACCGTGTCCCAGCATTTCAACGGAATTACGTCCCGGAAATTCCGTCTTGGGGAGCCGTGTTGCAAGACGAGGACGCTTCTCGGGCGTCGTTGCAACTTTTTCACATTATTACAACGCCCGGGTGCATCCGGTTATGGATTTCAATTATTCCAAGCAGATCGCGGGCGAACGCGTTGGGTGGTAACGATACGGGGAAGGCGTGGTCGGACTTCGCGCGTCCTGACCGCGCGTCGTTCTGAATATTGAAAGCGAAACGACACAAAACGGTGCTCGTTAAGCACGCTAGTTTTTCCGTTCCTCGTAAACGAACGAATTTGTTTTCCGCACAGCAAATACGTCGCCGCGCATGAATAATGGATGCTCGTCGGAAACATTTGGCGGTTCGACTCGGTGGCCCCCTCCGCCTCCTCTTGCAGCTTCAATTGGTACATTTTCTCCGACCCCCCCCCCCCCCATAGCACTATGGGGAACAGGAGTGTATCATGCATCTACGCGACTTTACCGGCAGGTGAAGCCGAGGAAATGGTGGTTGTTCTTGCAAGAAGATGCAAAATCCACTCAGATTTAAAGACACAGGCGGACTTTATGCATAATAATAAAACTTCTGCATCTGTTTGAGATTGGCGCTCGCAAGCGCCATATCAGATTCGCGACGCTGCGCACTAACCAATGCCACGCGAACTTCCAGAGGAGTCGAGGTGATAGAAGAGAGAGACGACGTCTGCCATGGCGCTCTTTCTACCAGTACGTCACGCGATCAGCTGTTTCACGTCAAAGCGATTTAATCAGATAATCAATTGTTCAATGTCTTGCAATTTTGTTAATCTTGATCTCGTAGATTTAATTTATTCAGGTTATTCAATCTTCACCTCATTCCACTCCGATTCAAATACAACCGTTGCCTATACATTCATTCCTTTCGCTTCATTCGTTCTTTCTAAGCAATCCTATCTCGTTTATTCTTTTTCAGCATCAATTGCAAGAAAGTATATATAGAAATACAAGTTCATTTATTATTCATATTAAAATTCTTCTAATCATTCTGAAATTTTGTGTCATAATGATTTTTATCGCAAATAATAATAATTTTCAGTATCCGAAATAAGGCAATCGACGATGTAGAGTGGCACAATGGCAGCAGGGTAATCGTAAACTTGTACGGTACGATGACCCAGACAATTCTAGACTCCGATGAAGGGAAGTATAGGTGCGCAGATAGACAGGCAGACAAAAGCAGCGAAAGACAGGCGGTTGGCTAAATGGGGGACCCGGGGAGGGGTGCAGCATTTAGGGGATCAGACGTTAATCGTCGATATAGTGAATCGATCAAAAGCATTCCGATTCACGGTTCACGCCCGCCGGTTAATAGCAAATAATCTCCGCAATGTATAAGCACCCCGGCGCATCCAAATTGTACGAAGCCGTGCGGTCGCTGGCCCGCGTCCCATCCACGCTCGCATGCTCGCCACGCGCGTGAGTGAATGCGAGAGCGGGCTCTAAGCACTCGCGCAGGTCGCACGGCGAAATATCGGAAAGCAATAACGACTGACCGACACAATTACGCAAAGTACGTGCAGTAATGCGGCCGGAGTTTAAGCGCGACCGGAACGCGGCTTATCGACGATCGATCCGTCTGCGAATCCTTTTTCATCGCTGATCGAGTCCTTCTCGAACGTGGGCGGCTGTTCCGGGTTTGCGAAATCGTACGCTTGATTACGAATGCGAGAAACTCAGATACCACGCTGGAATAATTAAATTTTAAAACATTAAGACTTTTTTTGGTATGGACAGTTTGCAAGGGAAAGATCCTGCGATTAGTCAGACGAGAAATTTGGACGCTAGCTAGAGTTGTTATACTTGATGCGGAGAAGCTATATTGGTTAAAAAAGATTATTCTATCCTAACAGATTGGTTTTAAAAACAGATTCAATTGATTCAACTAAATTAGTCTTTATGCTGAAGAATATTGTACAACGTAGATACACCGCTAAAAACCCGTGGAATTCATATAAAACTTTAATAGAAATTTGTGGAAAGTTGTCAGTACAATATGTCAATTTATTGGTCACACAAACAATGTTCAATCAGCATGTTCACTTGGAGCAGGCGTAATGTCGCCTCAATAATGCACGTGATACATTATATAGGAAAGTGATTGATAAATTAAGTATAAGTGTTAAATAATTGTACAAATAAGTAGTCATAAAGCTCCATTGAATTGGTTGTAATCGTGTTTGAAGTGGTGTGAAGATCGTACGGGAACTGTTCCAGCCCGTAATCAGACAACGCGTGCGCCAAGAGTTCCACGCGAATGAAATCTTCGAAGCAATAAAGTTGATAGAAGATTGAATCGTCTATGAATTCTCGAGAGGAAACGGTGGAGAGACACGCGAGTGTATTAAATGGTGAAGCCGTGTTCGCCTGTCCGAGAATTGTTTGTCGAGAATTATGTGGCAAGCTAGAACGGGCGATGTCGCGAAAGCTATGCAGTGTGACGAGTTAATTTCAAGTCGGTGGCGAACAGTGACAAACAAAAATCTACACCGGCTCACCTCGCAACTAGTTCCTCCCGGTGGTTTAGCACGACGATCACACGGCGACCAATATTGAGGCTGGCGGTTTGTTTCATGTGGCAACTACCCCGCAACACCTACACACTCCTGGAGACGGGTCGTGGATGAACACGCGTTATACATAGATTCACCGATGCAGCCCAAGCGCAGATGTGAATGAATAAGGGACCAGGGAGGGGCTGGGGGTAGCTTTTATTACGGGTATTTTAATAAGTGTTACCTTTGATTCGGTCGCACGGTCACGCTAACGAAGTATCGCGGGGATTAGATGAACGGCATAAACGTGTCGACGAAATGCGCCATTAGCGATCGACACTGATTAAAATGATGGAACACGGCCGATACCTCATTTTATTACCCAGCATGCATTTCAATTTGACGCTTCGATGGATTACCTAAAGGACAAATCAGCCGGCGTTATCCTTTTATTCGGTCGGTAACTTTATTGCTTTCTAGTCTAATCGATCGAATGAAAATTGCTCCGAATGCATAACAGCTGATGGGCACAGTCGCATTCCGAAAGCATTATACCATTTAGTTTGGCATCCGCTCCAGTACTGCCATTCCATCTCTAAACCGCTGTGATCGATTCGCCGCGGTTGAAGTGCTGAAAAGTTAAGTGCAGGATACAAACTTCAGTCAACTGTTATCGAGACTCTTTCGGCTCGGGATGGGAACGATCGATAAATTTAACCTAGTTGCTGTGTATCAACTTTTCATGACAGAATTATCTAACTGCCCCCATTCCCGCAGCCAACCTGCCGTTCGTCAATGTCGAAAACATATTTTTCGCCTTTTTTCCCTTCCTCCAGCCGGAGATTCTTTTCCTTCGTTTCGGCTGGCGTAACAGAAGTTTCTATTGTGGAATCCCACAAGTTTCCGTGTGCGACACGGACCATCCCCCAGGATACCCGCTGTCCTCGCATGTTTTTCACAGAGGCACATACTGCGGTAACGAATTCTTTCTATTTCCTTCTCTACCTCTCGGATTTCTTTCCTTTATTCCACAAAAGTACCATCCCTGAAAATTGCGCGATTAATTTAAACGAGCTCGCTGGGAGCCAACGACCTCTTCGGTTTCCGAAGCTCTGATTGCTTGAATATTTGCGTCTTCGAATTTTTGAATCTTCCTATCTTTGCATATCTGGATTCCAGAGAGTCTCGTACACGGTTTCTTATTTTCTGTATTTTTTCTTTTCTTCGTGGAACAAGTTGCTACTACTACTATTTAATTCTGTAAATATATATTTTTACTACCACTAAAAATTGCTGTACCATTATTCACAATATTGTTTTCATTATTAAATATGTTGGTATCTAATCAATTGCTACACATTTAAATGTTGTACATCAATTTCAAATCCATAAAATGAAAAAATGATATACAGAATGTCGAATGAAATTATTGTAGGTCGAAAGAAATGTTCAATTTTCGAGTTAAAAGTAGCTCCGACTGTAAAGGGTAAAATGTCAATTCTATCGGGCCATCCACTCCTTGACTTATCCGATCTTTAAATCATTGAATTAAAAGTCTTCTAATATTTAGGCTTCTTAATTTTAGAATCATAGCGTTCTTGAATCTTTAAATCATCAGTTGCTTGAATTTTTACGGATTTAAATTTTCAAATTGAATGTCTGACTATTCGAATATTCGAATTTCTTAATATCTTGAATATCTGAGACATAGGATCTTTGAACCTTCGGATTCCAAAATTTCCATAGATGTCTAACACGCGAATGAAGTCACGAGAAAATACATTATTCTGAGCAGAGTTACCAACCGATAGGTTAATGAATAATCCTTGGCGAGGGCGTAAAACAGTTCAAGAATTACGTAAACCAGGAAAGGCGTGGATGAATGGTGGGTCCGATACCGTTTGTCCCCGGTATGCCTGTGGCGGTAGCCCCTGGACATTCGCAGCCGCTGAGAGTTTATTCGTACGCCGAAGTCGTTAAGTGCACTTCCAGCCGGATAATTGCACAGTGGTGCGCATAAATTTGGTGGAATAGTCGACGGCGTCCGACGGTCACTTGGTCTCTCGTTGCAGAGAAGCAGGAGCGGCGTGGTGTGGTGCGGCGTGGCGGTTGTGGAGTCGCGACCACTTGTGTACAACGGACAATCGGGGCATTTCAGCTGGATACTACCCCCGGAGTTTCGAACGTTATACGATATCGTAGCGAGCTAATAATTCCGTGCGAGTTGCCATGCGGGAAACTTCGGGCAACAGCCACGTTTGATCTCAACGCCGAAGCTCGCCGTGAAAGAGACGGACAATACGAACGGATGAGCGAAAGCTGGGGGCGGGGGGAGGTAAACGACGACGGGAGTGTGGGTTTCCCGGCGTCGTTTAAGGCCACCCCTTAAATAGCTGCCACTGCCTGACCACTGGTCCGCGTCTGCGACGTCTACACGCGTCGCATACTCAAAGCGGCAACTATCGGCCCGCCAAATTGACAAAGTTTCCTGCGTGGAGAGGCGCGGGATTTCCGGGCGATTCGCGCGAATAATGATACCTATTAACGGACGGATTCAACTGAATTCCTTCCTACTGCTTCCGTTACCTAGCGACCGGCCCGTGGCTCCAAGCTCGCCGAATACTCGAATACGTCGACAACTCTTAAGAAACTTCCCGCTCTGCCTCGAAAGAACACGTGCCCGCATTAATCGTTCATCATATACCATTACAAAGTTTCGCCGTTACGGCTCAACACATTGTTCAACTGCTCCGACGAAGGACAAACTCCCGGAAGAATGTTTTGACGTATTATGGGTACCCCAGGAACCGTAAAATACCGAAAACATAGAATGCCACGCCCTTGACGTGACCTTGAACTAAAAACGTTAAAATAAAGCCCTAATATAAAATACAAGTTTCAAACGACTAATTGTTTCACGCGGTATAGAAATATCAAACGCAAAGACCTTCGACAATGATAGAAATAATTTTCGACTAGCTTTTGAGGTACTATTTCCATCGTTTCCAACGGAAATATTTTATTAATAATTTGACGAATAAATGTTCGTCGTTGATAGGAGGCGGGAATGCAGAAGATTGGAATTTTCATATCCACTGCGCTAAAATCTGAAGTTAAATAGCGAAGAGGTATAAGGTTGGAAGAGGACACAAGCGTGACAGGTTTTCGTGCCATGCCACAATTTTTACAATAGATTTCACTACGCCCGACGAGTATTCCAGCGCGCGATCGCGGTAACTAGAAATGTCTGGCGCTTGTGGAACGGCATGGAACTTCGGTTGCAATCCGAAAATACCGGGAATATTTTTCGTTGTGAGCCACTGCGAAACCATCGAGCCGAGCGCACTCGCGAATAACCGCATTACGATTTTAACGATGCGTTGGACGATTTTCTCTTTGAAAAAGAATAGCAGCGAACGGAACGCACTCCGATCGGAGGGTCGGAGAACGAAAAAGGCTCGAGAGAGCGATCGGTATTGGGAGATCCATAGGGTGTTTCGTGTCACCTTTGTCACCCGAAACGACTACTTCGCCTCTACATGTGCGACTTGACGGGACCGGCAAAAATGTCCAGACGCGACGACAAAATATTTCCATCGAAATTGTATTTCTTTCCGATTATCATTATTTTCTTTCTCTATTTTCCATCGATCGGATACTCGGAAAACAATTTTGAATCTTAGAGAACACTGCGTATATACTATGCACACGGCACGAGGTATTTTCGCTGCATCGATTTTGTTGCAAATGTTACAGATTCAAAGCTTTGCAACGCAACAAGTATTCAGCGAAATTATTCATTGCCGATTTCAATTGAAAATTCTATAACGTTCACTCAATTTCGCACTTATCCCAAAATCGAGACAGCGTTTAGTAAAATTACGAGGCGCATGGAACATTTAATTCGCATCAGCGTCCTGGTAAATTAAGTGCAACGGATGATGACGCGTAAACTGTCCCTCCATAAGCGATTCCGTGACGCGTGCGAATCGCACGCCAGAGTTACGCGGCGACACGTTGAGTACGATCTATTTAGAGACAGATAATTACTGTCCCGGGTACGGCTCAAACGCACGCGAAATAGAAATTAACTGCAATTTAAAGCTCACAATCGAATCGGGCAACAATTTTCAAAGCAAATCGTGCGCGGCTGAACTCGACGCGTAAATCGGGTACTTCAGAGGCGTTTCTGGTAAGCTGAGCCGCAACTTCGCGTGGGAATGTTTGCTAATTTCGCACACCATTATTAGCAATCAAGATATATACTTCTATATTGAATTTTCTAACTAGATACTTTTTTCTTCTTCTGCAGCAAGTTTCCTTGGCGGACCAATTCCTCTTTCATTTTTAATAACGCCAGGCAACAGAGAAATTGGATCAAACAATAACTTATTCAGGAAAGTAGCCACCTTCTATTATTTTATCCAACGATGCAACAACTTCTGACATCCATTCAGGAAGTGAGTCACGTTTGATGATTATGAAAGTAAAATGATCTTTGAAATATGAAAAAATTTCTTCAAATTGATACAGTTCGAGTATATGTAATTAAATAACGCAAAATCTAGAATCAGAAGCAATAGTATAATTACATCGGTTCATTATTTGTGCAAAAATTTCCGGAATTACGCAAACAGGAAGGAAAGATCGGCGAGCATGCTACTGAATAAAGTTAGTACTCATTGAAAACCGAATGCGCTTCGTTCCGCATAAAAATCAGCGGGAAGACGACCAAATATTCGCCGGTCGAATCGGCGCTGAGCAGTTTTAATTTCTGATTCTGTTTCTCGGTGGATTGTGGGCATCGTAACGCGTAAGTCTCGGCCGCGGAATAATTATTACCGGTACACGAGCGTTTTCAATACACCAGGATCGACCCCTAATTCCTTTTCCTTTCTGCCGGGCTCTCGCGGAAGAAATACCAGTCGCGCGTAGGAGCGTTGCCCGTTGAACTCGATTACAAAGGGGTGGACTACCTGTTTTTTCTCTTTCTCTCTCTCTCTCCCTATTTTCGCCCCGCCGCAGGGGCGTTATCGCGAAAACAAATTACACCGTCTCGCATTGTAATTCCTTTCCGCGGCTGTGTGTATAGCGTCGAAGTATTAACTGTGCTTCCAAGTTATTGTGCTCGTTTCTCCGCCGGCCGCCAAAGCTCTGGAACAATCAACGGGGAAGGCGGCAGGGGCCTGAACAGGACGACGCGACGTGGTGCCCGATCAAGAGGCCATAATTTTCTGATTATACGTTTCCGAATGCTGCCGCGGGAATTGCCGCGGCGAAGGTGCACCCGCACTAACGATCGCAATTCCGTCGCCGGAGACAATGCACCCTGCTCCAGATTTCTTGGCGGCTGGCTACCTCTAAGTCGTACTTAGCCGTCCCCGTTCAACAATATGCACCCGGCTCGATTCAAATTAACGTCGTAGATTACGTTCAACACGTTCACGTTCACGTTTGTTTTTTGGACAAAAATCCATATCTCAAAAACTATAAGTGATATAAAAAAATGTTCGAAATAGAAGTTTAGAGTATACGATGATTGTATTCGTTTGATATTGTTGTAACCTAGAGAAGCTCTATGAAGGTCACTTAAAAAATTTCATACGGTAATGTATATTTTTGATCATGTATTCTAATAGGTGAGGTGAAGGCATTTTCGAAACACTACATTATTTTTGCATAAACCGTTGTCAAGATATAAGCATCCAAACTTGGCATACCGCCTATAGTGGTATTGAATATATGTATTACTAGGGGTGAAACAAAAGTCAAAATTAAAAATCAATTGTTTGGTAACTGTGTTTATTTTCGTACGATTTTATAATAAATAACGATGATAATTATAATAATAAAAATTACTAGCAGTTTACGTTAGGCCCAGAAAGCACAATGTTTCTCATAAAGATGCTACAGCATATCTGTGCAAGTTTGCCGAGCATTAAACCATTCTCGACGCCTAGAAAATGCTTTACCGTAAGAACAAAAAGAAATTGCACTTTTAGTCCACACTCGATTCTCAGACTGTCACAATTTTCCCACCTGTCGATATGACAAGAAGCGAACTAATTATCGCACCCGCACACGTCGACGGCGCACTTCAACACGTAATCGCAAAATAATGTTTCCGTTCGGTCGAGGCGTATTTGCGGCCATTAAAATCAATTTGCTCAGCGGCGCGGCGCGTCGGCTGCGATATTATAAGACAAGGAGTTAATTATGCCGGTGCGTTGATTGTCGACAAATCACTTGTCAGAAGATTAACGATAGCTTCGAAAACGGGAACGACAGTCATGGTGCAGCTGATCGATTCATAGAAAGTGGCCCACTTCCATCTCGAACGGGACGCTTCCGTCTTCGGCGTCGATAACAAATGAAAGAGCGCATCGTCGCGCCCGAGGAAAACGAAAAGCCAGATAAGAAGTCGTTAATCATTCGACGTGATGACTATCTGACGTAGCTCGCCGCGAACAAATGGAAATACCATTGAACGAATACGCGCGGCTGAAAATCGCGCGCGTCCGAAGCCGAAGGGAAACGCCGGCTACGGCGGCCGGTGAACTGAAACGCGAAATCATAAATCTTCGAGTGAACCTGGTCGTCTGGGAAACAATCGAAAAGTACTTGTGTACCACAGGATACACGGAATGAGACAGTGTAATGGTCCCGGCCCGGTCCTCGAGTGTCGACAGTGTATACGATTGCGTTATCCAGATACTTGTTATCCGATCACGACACTGGACGAACGCAGACGTACGCACGCACGCATGCACGCACGCGCTCTCTCTGTTCATGCTAAAACGTACACCGGTACCAGAACCGGCAATTACCACCACGTACGCTTGTCGGTAATCGTCCTCAACCCGCGGTCAACGCGTATCTGAAACCCGCTTGCCGAATTATAGCTCGCGCCTCGCGAACAACTGCTAATTGCTAGCGTGATGTGTTATTAGCCTCCGCGTTGCTGTTACTACATGATCTTTCGGATCTTTGTTTGCCAGATGGAAAGCTGGAACTCTTAAAAGTAACGTGCATTTCCGCCAGTCCCTTATCTAATTGCTATGGAAATTTATTGTGGACTCAACTTCGCGATAACGTTCAGTCTGCAATTTCAGAAGGGAACTTTTTGTCCGTCAGGTTAATTGACTTTTCGTTGAGTCGGATGTAGCGATATCAGATAAGACGATTTCATGTTACTACGCGGGAGAGCTGAAAATAGAAGACAGAAAATGGAAGACGCCACAGAAGAATAAAAATCACGATGGACCAGCCCTATTCCAACATTACGATTTCATATATCCATCCGATGAAATACTTGAATGTTTAACAGGAGAGAAGATGATTACACGAGCGATTATATAATAACATATTTAAATTTGAACACAATATTACGAGATCTGAATAGTTCACCCACTTTGCATTCACCCGAAAGTTAAATAACCGAGCTACCAAGTCTCTTGTACAGTGATACGTTTGAGAAGCGTAGAGATTACTTTGTTACTGCTCATTGGCTAACAATTTGCAGCTCTTTGACGAGAGATTGCGTCTCGAGATACGGTGGAGGGAAATGTAATTTTAAAGGGGACATCAAAGTGCGACGCTATAGAAAAGTATCACCGACTCGAATCCAGTCGATGCTATAGAATTCTGATGTGAATCTACGCGTGCAGACACACAGTTGATAATCAGCCTTCGATCACGAAAAGATAGGGGAGTAGTAGATGAAGATAGCCGCGCATCGGAGGGGTGGCAAGATACTCGGAATCGCATGGAAACAAATAATACTGGGTTTCTCGCTTTGGGATCGGGTCAAGCCGGCTTCCCACGGGAATGCCGAGGTGCAACGTAATTACGGTAACCCGTTCCTCGATTCTCGGACGGAGCCCTGTCCCCTGCCACCGGATTCATCACACGATAATCACGGCCGTTCCGTCAAGATCCCCGCGATACGGCTGCGCCGATCGGATGAGCGGACAGCCGAAGCGAGCGTGTCTTTAATTACCGTCAGCGAATATTTGCAGATTAACGGCGGGGCCCACGGCACGGTAGCCGAAATAAATCTCCGGTAAAAAGGCGAACAAAGAGAACGGGGCTCGTTGGTCAGGCGGGGGAGGGGGGATGAAAGGAAGAGGGATATAGGTAGGGGCCACGGTTTGAAATAAGGCGGCGCGCACACGGCATCTCGCGTGTAAAAATTCGCGTTCCTTCCCTTACTCGGGCGGGTTCGCGCGCGATATAACGGGGCGGCCGCGATACTCGCCGTTTGCCCGGCGCAATCGAGAAAAGAACGGCCTGGAAGGAGACAGGAGACGCTCCGGAGCCCGGTTTTAATAAGATTCAAGACATGCACCGTCCACGCACACGCGTTCCAAACGGTCCGCACGAACACGCATCGTTCGGGGTAATGGTGATGCACGGCGGAAAGCGGCGCGCAAATCGTGCCGGGTATCAGTATGCACGTTGTGGCACCGGCCGATCATAATTAGCATTTAATTAATTCGACTAATGTGCGAAACACGTTTATATTTACGAGGAGGTAAGCCCGGCAGCCTGGGCGAGTGTCTTGCTTTCCCTCGTCTCCGGTTGTCCAGGCATTCCCTTTTGCCCGTTTCGCCGTGTGGCAAGGGGACGCGCAACCGTGTACAGTCGGCGTGGACGCATACACATACATACACGAGAGCACTCGCACGGTAGACGCGTGTATCGTGAGCACGAACTATGGACACTCGATTTCGGCGTTTGATCGATTTACGAGCCAACCCACGGACAAAAAGGCTTCGGCCTCGCCCGGTTCTCCCCTTGCGATCGCGCGACGTAGAAACGCAATTAATTCCGTTAAAATCTAAAAGGAATCGACGGAACGCAATTAATTCCGCTAACCGGCGAAGAAGCGTTCGGCTTAGCGGTTTTGGTAATTAGCGGGCGAGATCGACTCGCGATTGCCAGCTCTCTTACCGCGCGACACGCGATCGGAGAAACTCACCGACTATCCAGGGATATCGGAGCTTCCTGTCTTTTCCTGGTCCCACGATTTCTGTTAATCGAGCCAGATCAGCGCGATAAGCTCGCGTGATAGCCGTGACGTATTTCCAAAAGGAACCGCAGCTTGATTTCAGGGACTAGCTCTATTTGGTACACTGCTGAAAATTATGCAACGGAACATCCACTAGCTTTGCATAGTTGATATTCCTTAGCCATGAATAATAGAAAGCTAAAGTGCTAAAGTGCCATCTGATAGAAGGCCCGTGAAAGAACAAGAGAAACTATAAATCCATCGACCTAGCTAAACACCTTAAACATTGTCCTCTACACAGTACATTAAGAAAAAGAACTGACTCTAGAAGGCAAGTGTGATCGAAGATCTCAGAACCCATCTATTACTCAACGGACTTTCTCTTACCTCCCAACACCTCTGGAAGAGCTAGAGATTCTCCAACTCCATCCACCGTCATTGATATCATTTGTTCGGCGGCCATCAAAGGCACTCGCTTCCAGCGAAAAGCGAGCAACAAAATCTGTCGGCGATAAGAAGAAGCTACCGTGCCAATTCCAGGCGCGATGCTCCTCGGTACCTAGAAGCACGATGACCTTGGAGAATCGCTGATCGAGGATCGACGAGAAAAAGATTGAAGGTCGTCCCGAGGGTCAGGAAGTCGGCTCCCGTGGAGCACTGGCGTGCCGATGTTCGAAACTTCTCCTTCTGGAAAAGCCGAGGATGTTCGTTCATGAACCGGTCACCAGTGTCCACGAGTGACACGTGCATGAGCATACATAGCAACCGACAGAGTAAGAGCGTGGACAAGCGCAGCAGCGCCGACAGCAACGCGCAACAACGCGTGTCGGTCCACCGCCACCATCTCGCGACTGCTTCTCGCGAAAGTAGCGCGCGCGTAGCCCTCTCCTCTCTTTTCCACAGGGCACGGATCCTCTCTTGGATCCTCCTCCTGTCTCCTCGTCGCGTCCTTCCCACCGGTTCGCTCCTCTCCCTTTCCCGCTCGGAGCGTTCTCGCTTCGCCCTTGCCCTCTCATCCTTCCCTTCGACGACTCCTGCCTCTTATAAGGACGCAGCAAACCTGTTTATTCTTACGTCTCGCGATGGGATGCCGCGATCTGCCGTGGAGGCCGGGAACACTCCACAGCCGGCTTCCAGCGGGAGGATGCATGCAGGAGGCGCGGAGCGGAGCGCTGCAGAGTGGAGCGGAACAGTGCAGAACGGTGCAGCGTGGTGCAACGGGCCCCTACGCTCTCACCGAAATACCGACCCCACTTGTCTACCTTCTTCGCTCCTGCTGGCCTCCTCGTGCTCGAGTCTACGCCGGTTCTCGCGCGAGAAACGCCGCGCCGACCTTCTCATTCAGACACGCCTCGGTGGCAAACTTTTCGCCCTCGACTCACTCCTGCGTACACCGAGGTACCCCGAGGAAGCGTCTGCTCGCGGAGAAAGCTGGGTCATGGTTGTGCAAGCCTGATTTATGTTTACGTCCCCGGACGCTGGTATTATTATTTGCTACTCTCGGACGCTCCTGACGTTACTACGTGCTCAACTTTTTCTTCATGTTTTATCCAGCCTTGCTTTTAACCTTGGTCGTTGGTTGCGGAACGACGTATTCTTGAGAAAAGGAGTGTATTGTAATAGAAACATTCTGTTGTCTGTTTCTAACATGAACAATTCGCTTACTTGTATTATCCAGACGGAACAATTTTGTTACTTGTTTCTCGACTCAATTTACATGAAGTAGGTCTGTAGGAAACAACACGACAACATTTATCGCTTGTTATAAAACAGGGAACCATTCTCGGGGAAGTTGCACACTGTCCGAAACAATCAGACGCAACTCCTGGCGACTCTACGCGTGGTGTCGCGCTCCGTCATCCGCGTCAACAAGTTCCGAGTATCGGTCAACAAAAGGCAACGTAATAATCCGTCAGAATTCTGTCGCACTTAAACAAACGCACGGTTCGGACATCCCACAGAAGCGAGAGAGAGAGAGAGAGAGAAACAGAGAAGGTAGTACTTCTGAAAGCCTCCTCGGAGACCGATAGAAATTCCTGCGAAGGAATTTATCGGGCGATTAGTTCCGAAACTGTGGAAAGTGAAGTTGGTGCATCTTCTCGATGCAGTGGAGAAAAGAAGAAGAAAATCATGCGCGCGGATACGAAACAGGCCGGGACGGGATGGAACGGGCCGGGACGGGAAGCTAGAAACTCGAGCCTTAGGTTAGTCCGCGAGGAGCGAGCGCGTCTTCGGTGCAAAATTGTCAACGGAGGTGAAAGAGAAGAGAAGAAACTGGCGGCGTTGGTTCGGCTCGGCGGGACAAAGATGGGAAAGGACGCAGAGAACCGGAGTGGAGGGGACAAGAGGCTGAGGAGCTCGGGCGGCTGGGAAGGATGAAGGGGAATAAGAAAAGGCGAATGCGTCTCCGTGTCTGGACGAGCACGAATTCCATCGCGTCGCGATCGGGTTGCTTAGAAAGCCAGTCGCACTCCCATACTCCTTCGTACACATATCGAGCGATGGTAAGATATAGCAGCGGCAAACGGTCTAGCATAAGAAGGCGGCAAACTTTGTTCGTTGCCCTCAGTGGATCCTTCTGGCCTGGAGGCTGCTGCTTTGGCCGGTTTGCTAGCGCAACCAGTTCCCAGTTCTCCGAGCGGGCGAGTTGTGGCCAGAATGTGTGGCGCACAGACGCGCTAAGTTATACGCGGTAATAACACCGTTCGGCCCGTACGTCAGGAGCAAATTAACTGGAAGAACGTCCACGCCGGTGATCTGTCAGCGAGCTCGAATGACTGGCTAGTTCCTCCCTCGGGAGGGAGCCCCGGACAGAACTCTCTCGGCCTATCCGGTATCAGAACACCGGCGCGCCGCACCGTGCCGGTACCACGCGTTATTACCACGCGTATTCTTTATTTCCTGGCCCCGGCTCTGATGAATCTTAATGGGGAGAGAGGCGCGATAGCCGCCCCAGGGCACCGCGATACCTCAGCTAGGCATCCTGGCGGAATACGAATTACTCGGAAGAGGAAGCTCTACAGTTCGAGAGGATCAGTAAGAGAGAAAGGGGGAGAGAGCCGGCATACCAATCGCAACAATGATAAAGTAATCGGCGCGCATTGAAACCGCGACGGTTGAAGTATTATCTTACACCGGGATGGCGGCCTGGCTGTGCCGTTTTATCAGATTTACCCAGTCGCTTGCGAGAAGCAATTAAAATACTCCCTGGAAACGAATCTTGATCGATGGCCCTGGCCGCTGCCGGATAATCGTTATTAATCGGAACCACCGAGCCAGATGGAAGAACCAGATAGAACGTTGCGCCGCGGAAAATGGAATTCGCGTGCCTGCACCCTCGCACTTCGCGGAGACTGAAGTTCTTGCCACCCCGGGTTGGTTCCAAATAAGTTCAAACATGCTCAAATGCGGTGAAATAGTTATGTACGGGGGTCCATGGTGTCTATGAATGATGTGCACATGTATCTTTACAGATACATGTGGAATCGTAAATGGCACAGATAGCTGTGACCAAATTGGACGGCACTGTCTACATTCGGTATAGCAAGGTTACCATTTCCCAGGATAAAACTAATACAACCGGAACGAGGATTTATCCAACTTAATGAGGAGTTCGAGGAGAGTTAAACGGAGCAAGGAAACAGCGATTTTCTCCGCGGATCCGTGTGAATCGCACCGGAGGGCTAAGCCGCGTAGTGTAAATCGAGCGGGTGGCTAGGTAAGAATAGAAATCAGATTTCGATTTCGGTTTTCCATTCCGCGAATCCTCGGCTGCCTCGGCACAAGGACGCTATTGGTATCCTGGCGACAATGCACATACCTACCGGTTACTGGGATAGCCATTGATACTCATCGGTCTGTACGTCTGTGTCGCTCGCAGGCTACACTTCGGATAACTATCGTCCTCGGTGCACGGTTCTCCGAGTGAGTGCATCGTGGTGCAGCAGCGTATAGGTATATGCATACGTATGTGCATGTCCGCCGTAGAATACGATTATACGCCATAACTCGTGCGTCATTGTGCATCCCGGTGCCAGTCCGGGCGGCGATACGCTGTCCGTTCATTTTTCCACATAAACATCCGATCTGGCCGGTGGCTATGTATTTTATTCGCCCCGTTCTGCTATAGAGAGGACAAGCGAGTAACCGGGGGCCCTATGGCGTTCCGGAGGAGCAAGCGAAGGGGGCTGAGAGAGGCCGAGGCATTACATTTATAATCGTCGCCACCAGCGCGGCCGGGCACACAGGCTTCTCTTAGAATCAATTATTCGCCGGGTCATTAATAAAACGACAGAATATCTCGAGCACGATGCTTATCGCGCCCGTTGCACCGAGATACGAACATCCGCGAGTCTTTAGGCTCGAATAACGCCGAGTTTCGTCGCTCCGTTGAATACACGGGCTCGCGGGGGCGAGAATAGAATAGAGAAATCTGAACCTACACACGGAAGAAGGACCGAAGGCTTCGAGAAGTTCGAAGAGTCTTACGCCTTCCTTCCTTCCTTCCTTTGCCGATTCCCCTCGCTGCGAACACCGAGGAAGTAGGCCACCGCGGTTTATTTCCTCTCATTCGCTCACCCTCTACGTCCTCTCACCCCCTCTCTTTCTCTCTCTCTCTCTCTCTCTCTCACCCCTATCTTCCTACCTTCCTTTTCCTTATACACTGTTTTCCCCGCCGACATCGAGAGCGAGAAAGCCACCCGACCGTAATACCGAACTTCTGCTAAATTAATTTCCAACGATTTACATATGTCGCCCGCTATCGTTATGATAACAATACGGACTTCCACCCACCGTTCCCGCTCTCCCCTATTTCCTCGTAAGAGGATTTCAACGGGATTGGCGGGGCGGTTTTGGTGTCGGGGAATCGATAACGCGATCAAGATAGGCGGAAGATTCGGAGATATTTGCATAATTAACCCGAAGCGTCGAGGACGGGCTTTGACCCATAATATTCGCACCATGGTTATCAAATGGAGATGCACTTTCCTCGAAATGCTCGTTTCGTTCGGTGGTAGAAATTCCTGTCTGCCAAAGCGGCTTGGTTTTAATATTTTTTAAGAATTAGACGAAGCATCGCAATTTATTTAATCTCTACCGTAAACACTATTATTATGTTGACAATAGTGCAACCGAAAATCGATGGGGTTCATCTATAGGCTGATCTAGTAAATCATAGAACTAATCTCTCTGTTCTTTGTTTCTGCGACGAATACATAGAAAATTACAACAAAGCTGTATATATTAACATGGTGCACTAAATTTGTAATCACAATGGGATGCTTATGCAAGGTAGACTAAATTACTGCACGGTTCATTAATTGCTACATTTTGTTGTTAGAATGCTTATGCAGGGCGCATGCAACCCTCTTTAATCATTTCGACTAATACATTGCTATGCGTTATAGCGTATAGACAAAATTATTCAATAGTAATATATATAAGGGAAAATTTAACCAGCTCAAAAATAGAGACAGAAAGTTACACTATTCATAAGCATTTATACAATGTAGAAATTTGTAGAAATTTCTTTGTAGAAATAATAAATATTCATGACTTGAATAAATTGTGGAAGTTCTTATCCAATGAAGATAAATTTGCCGTTTTGATAAAGTGAAACAGCGAAATAGAGTGAGAACAATATTTACACGGTGTATCTTAGCGGTTTCAAGAAATGATGTGCTACCTGACAGGTCTTATTTTATGGGGTAACGGCAGAGCGTTCGAACCCTGCAGCGTCTAACAAGTTCCAATGAATCAGGAATCGTAATTTATAGGAGCAGCGCAACCATGCGAAAGATACGGTCGGCGAGATCTCGCGGTATCTCAATTTTCAAGTAAATGCTCTAATTTCAGCGGATAACAGAAAGCCGCTGTAATTCGAACCAAGCACCGGAAGATCCGTCTAACATCGGAGGTAGGTTTGTTACCAAATCCCGGGCACGATTCAGCTGCAACGGAGTGCAGCTAGGTCAGATAGCTGAACCGCATATCACAGGGGGCTACTTTATGGCGCGTAGGAGAAATAGAGAGAGAGAGAGAGAACAAGATGGAGGAAAAGGATCCGGGACCCGTACAATTTTCGCATCCGCCGAGGCAGCTTTATGAGCTTCGTTTGGAGAGAGGCAGGGTACTGGGAGATATCGGTGGGCGAGCGTCGAACGATTGGCCCGCCTTATGAAAATAGAAATCAGTGATAACGTTGGCTAGCGGAAAGTTATATCAGTTCGCTATAACTCCCTCCTCCCTCACATATCCGCGACCTGGGCACCACGCCGGGCCGAATAGATCGATCGTTTTATCGCGCGAAGCGCAGAAACCTGGGTTTAAAACGTCTAAAAAATCGTCGGGAATAAATTGCGAGCCATAAAAAGTCGATACCCACCGATGGCTCGTCCCCTGTTCGGTCCTCGTTCCCGACGCCATCTGTCTAAAAAAAAATGCGTGCTCGTATAAATCTGAATCGGCCCGCCTATCGCGCCAACTTTTCGATCTAGTCCAATTTCATCGAGGTGTCAACGGGCCTTTTTCCAAGTCCCAGCCCCAGCCCGCCCCTGTTTCTCCCCTTTCTCGCGGAACGCTTTGAATCCGACCGATTGGCAATTGGTCCGCGTGCAATTGATAGACGTTACATTTGAATGGTGGGAACAGAAGGGAACGGGAGGGGGTGGAGAGGGACAGCAGCAGCAGCCTGTATCGAAGGGGGGTCGCGACAACAATAGGTGACCGGCCGAAGAATAAACGAGCACGCTGTCGTTGTTCCTCCGACGAGCGACGCCGATTTCTCGCTCGGTTCCTATATACCTCGACGGCAGTTACTCGCGTAACGGTCTCGTTTCCCGAACTTGTCCCCGGTTAAGTGGCAATACGTCGGACCCCGCGGCACCGCGAAGTGGCCCCGACGACACCCTATAACATAATCAGTCGCCGATGTATTTATCGGACCGTCGCCGCACAATGCCCATTGTCCAGCGATACCTGTTTTCGCGCCGCTTTAGCGACTGACGCTTAGTTACCGAACCTGCGAGCCGACTTTGCATCGGCATCGAAATGAAATTCATTGATCTCGTCAGTCAAGGAGACAGAAGCTTCTTCTGGGTAACGAGGATGCTACGAACGTCGTGCTAATACTCCTACAACCATCGACTAGTGAACTCTCTCTCATATATACAATAAACGAAGTTTATCATGTATAACAGATACCCTAAGTCAGAAGATATGTTCTGGCTTTGACCATGCCAACGTTCGAGAGATTTTTAAATCATGTATAAAAATATATTTTTCTCTCTTATATAATATTTCCTCCTAGGTACATTGTTTGAGTACCGTCCGAGATCGAACGGGAACACGATTCACCAGGAAAGTTGATGACGCGGTTGAATAAATTTTACTACGTTCGCGTGGAGGCTCGCGACTCCGTGCCTCGCGGAACGCAGACGAATCGCGATGCCTTTAATATTTCAAGCGTAGTCTATCCCCGGTATACGTTTCGAAGCTTCTCTCTCTACTTCTGCGAAACCCCGAGAAAGAGAACGATAAATAAGTCGCCTTTGCTCGACTGTTATTACTCGTGACTTCTTCCCTGTTTCTACAATGCGATAAACATATAAGCGACGTAAAGTATAGAGAACTATAAAACTGAAGCGGGAGAGACTCGCGTCCCGTTTCCTCGCCGGAGAAGACCGTTCCCCGGTAAAACTGCTTTGAATATTCGGGCGACATCTTGCGCCGTAATTTGTATCCCGCAGTATTTCGCCGGCTGTTGAAGCTACGAATCATTTCCTCGAACAACTTTTATGAAACTTGCGTCGCGCAACTTTGTACCGCTCGCGCTTCCTATGTATCATCCTCTCGGCGAGCGATGCGACGAGAGCGAGGCCGCTCGGATCATTTAAAATTAAAATACAATTCACTTCCCGGGAGTTCATTAGCAGCTTTAATTGGCGCACAGCAGGCCATTACAATTTAAATGCATCACTTCGCAGAAGTGGAATTCTGAATGACTCAAAATGTAAATATAATAACGAAGTTTGATGTATTAATTATTCTGTACGACAATGTTGTCCCGGTAATTCGCACAAGTTCGTTTTGTCCGAAGCCGAAAGTGCTCGACAAATACATTAAAAGCCGTGAAACTTATATACCCGTATCAAATTTCAAATATTTGCTATAAAAACCTACAGTACATTGAATATACAGGGTGACCCAAAATTCCTTCAACATCCGGATATGGGAGGTTCTTAAGTTCATTCGAAGCAACATGTTCCTTTGCAAAACTGACGTCTTCCGATTTGTTAAGAAG